>JAAIIK010000100.1:1309197-1320757 GCA_014706435.1 Silurus glanis
TGTGTGTGTGTGTGTGTGTGTGTGTGTGTGTGTGTGTGTGTGTGTGTCTGTTTCACCCATCCACCTGCAGCGTGTGCATACAGAAACCCAGAAGAAAAACCAACAAAAGTGGCAGAAGAAGAAACACGACCTCGCGCGTGCGCACATCATGACTTTCGCCTCTCAAAGTCACTGACGTCACAGCGGAAGTAGCAGGTTCGTGCTGAACTGAAGCATGTGTGCGTTAAGTAAAGTGGATTATTAACCTCATATAACTATCACTATATTTCAGATCAATTACTGGCTGTAAAAAAAAAAAAACAGGTATGTGCAGGAAGACTTTTAAAATGTTTAATTCTGTTCTTTTATTGTAAATGTTTCATTGCTTTTACCATGATGTTAGCAAACAGCTACAGTAGATTGCTAACACACTGACACCATGGACAAAATCCATCTGGACTCCAGCTCCAGTATTCAGGACTTTTCCAGACATGATTTATAAAAAATACTGCATTGGAATAAATGAACGATGTATGTTATTGATCAGAATCATGCTTTTTGTCAAGAATCATGATTTGCATGTACATGGAATATCTCATGGTGTACTGGTGCTATAAATATAAATATATATATATATATATATATATATAACAAAATAAAGTAATAAACAGAAATACATTAATGTGCAGTATATGTAAGATGGCATTTCAAATAATAATTCCCAAATAAGTCCAAATTACACTAATTGAGCGTACTTATTGCATGTATATTAATAATTAATCATCATTAATACACCAGGGGTGTTGTGCTTGTTCCACAAATATTGTTTATCATGATTTGAGAATAGAGGATTTAAAATTTCCTTATTTTTTTTTATATATATATATATATATATATATATATGTATGCAGATACTCATTATTGTAGATCTCTCCAACTTAAACCCTCAAGCCAAATATTTCAGTCCAGAGCACCGACTGGCATTTTTCTGCACCCCATTTCTTGTTTCCATGCATTTTTGTTTACTTGTTGGAGGTTTTTCTTTGTAGCCACAATTCTTCCATGTAGACCACCGCTGGCCAGACTCCAAACACTTTTATTTTTAAAGGCATTCTATTTATTTATTTATTTTTTCTGACTAAAATCTATCCACTATATACAGGATGCAAAAAGTTTGCAAAAAATGCAAAAAGTTTGAGCTGATTTTGTGGGTTTACCCCCTTACAAAGAAATAAACAGTCTAGAATTTTTATCGTGGGTTTATTTTAACAGAAAGAGAAAGAATATAAAAGAAATACATTATTGTGAAGTATTCAATCCCGTACCAACCAGTAAGAATCCCACACACTCAAATTAGTCGTGTCCCATTGAGAAATATATATATAAATATCAACTCGTTATGTGTAGTAAAGAAACCCATAGCATCGCCCTCTTCCGTTCAAACCTCTCCACCACCATTGACGAGACCAAAGAGCTGTCAAAGGACATCAAGGACGAGACTGTAGACCTGCGCACGGCTGGAATGAGCTACAAGACCATCAGCAGGAAGCTTGGTGAAGAGACCACTGTTGGTGCGTTAATTTGAAAATGGAAGAAATACAAGATGAGTCGTTCGCCCTCGCTCTGGAGCTCCATGCAAAATCTTACCTTATGGGGTAAGTATGATTCTGAGAAACGTGAAGGATCAGCCCAGAATTACACAGGAGGAGCTTGTTAAGGATCTCAAGAGAGCTGGAACTACAGTCACCAAGAAAACCATCGGTAGCACACACCAAGGTCCTTCTGCTCAAGAGTGCACATGAACAGGCTCGTCTGAAGTTTGCCAATGACCACCTGAATGATTCAGAGAATGCTTGGGAGAATGTCATGTGGTCAGATGAGACCAAAATTGAGCTCTTTGGCATCAACTCGACTCGCCGTGTTTGGAGGCAGGGAAATGCAGAATATGACCTCAAGAACACCATCCCCACTGTCAAACATGGAGGAGGAAACATTCTGCTTTGGGGCTGTTTCTCTGCTAAGGGGACAGAGAGACTTCACCTCATGAACAGTCTGATGGTCTTGTAGCCCATTCCAGCCCTTGTGCAGGTCTATAATCTTGTCCCTGACGTCCTTTGACAGCTCTTTGGTCTCGCTTATGGTGGTAGAGAGGTATGAATGGAAGAGATTTCTTTCTGTGTCTTTTATACACATTTTGATATTAGGAGCACGACTAATTTGGGTGTGTGAGTCAGAATTCTTGCTTATTTGGTATGAGATTTTTTGTAAGGGGGTAAAACTCACAAAATCAGCAAGGGATCAAATAATTATTTTCACCACTGTACAGAAGCTACAAATAACAAGTTCCAATAACCCTGAGACCTGTTTACTAGTAAACAAACAAAAATAAATATGTAATAAATAAAGTGAGGAGAGCTTGCTGGATAGTTTCACCTTCACGGCACATCCCAGATTTATATTCACGCCTTTATGTTGTGCTTTCAGTTGTGAATGAATTATATGTTGGTGTTGGAAAAAATGTTCATCATATAATACATGTCCAAACCCCTAAACACTGAAGCTGGAGGCTGAATCCTAAATCTATTTGTATAAGATCGAGTCACAGGGGCTTGTATGGCACTTGCACCATATAGCGTATTTACCAGATTAATAGATTAAAGATTCCTAAAAGGGGGGATTTCTGTGGAACGAATCTCCAGTGTCAGGTTTTTTTTTTTTTTTTTTTTTTTTTTAAAAACAGTGAAGATGTTGAATTTTCCATCAAGGGAGAGTTTTGTGGTTTCTTAGTATCAATCCAGGCTGAATCAAACGCAGCTCTAAACATATACATGTTCTTTGAGCAATGGTAAATTGTTCCCGGAACCTGAATAGGATTTTCTTTTCCTTTTTTGTACAGGTGGTGGCGCCATGGCACCCTCATTACTCCCGTGTCTACTCCAGTCACTGACTCGGCAGCTGTCCCGGGCCGTGCAGTATGCGTCCGTCACTTGTCTCCCTGCTGCTGGAGCAAGTCGCTGCATTTCCACCATCACCGCTGCTGCGGTCCAGGCCAGAGGAAGCTTTCAGGCTCAGCACAATCCGTTCCGTGCACAGTTACTCGGACCGAACCAGCAGTTCGTATCCCTGCAGCCGTCAATGGGCATGAAAACCAAAACGGCCCTGAAGAAACGCTGTAAAGACTGTTTTTTTGTCCGTCGTCGCGGGCGACTGTGTGTCTTTTGTAAGAGCCACCCGAGGCACAAACAGCGCCAAGGCTGAAGCTCTTCCGAAGCTTTTCTGATCAACGATTTGTCTGTAATAATAAAGTGTGTCACGAATGAAATTGTCGAGCTTTTTTTTCTGTTCAGGAAGCTTTGAGTTTTAGTAAAAATGTGTGTAAGTGCATTAGGAGTCTCTTGTATTGCATTGTGCTGAAGACCTCATTTTGATGTGATGAAACCAAGCACATGTGAGAAACTCCAAACTACCACTAGATTCCTGTGACGGAACTGGAGATTTAAAACACAGCATTTTGTGGAACTACCGCTATCCCACCTGCTCGAAAGTGTTCAGCATCGCCTACTGTATATGTCAACGCAATCGGATTAATTGTTCTTTTAGGTATTATTGTCAGGTTTATTTATAATTAACCACAAAACAACATTCCTCCAACATTAGCATTTTGGTTGTTTTTTTTTTAACTGTTTTTATAAATTTCTGAGGAAAGTTTGTTTGGGTAAACAAACTGCTGTTCCTGAAATGTTTAGAAATGTATGGTTGTATTACTGCTAAGTAACATATATTAGCCAACAGTCGCTTTTAGGTATTTATTTGATAAATACAGTAAAACTACCGTTTTTTTTTTTGTTTTGTTTTTTTGCCAGAAATTACGATATACACAGTGCCTGTCAAAAATGTTGGATTGTTTCTTAGAGTTATATGCAACAAACCAAGTTTAAACAATTTATCGGAATGAAGGTTTACTTTTGACCAAACTAATATATATATAAACAGATGTTAAACTTCATTGAAAAATCCTCCATTAGCATGAATAACAGCTTTACACATGTAGCCAAAATACTTCTTGTAAAACTTTATAGCCGTGTTCTTCACAAGTTGAAGATTTCTATCTGTCCTTGAGATCCAGTCCATCCCAGAGCAGTTCAATAGGATTTAGGTGCAGTGAATGAGCAGCCAGTCAATGACTGATAACACTGTAGCTGACTGTTTGCTTTTTAAATAACACAGAGTTTGGACGTATAATGACGTAAATCGTTGAAAAAAAAATTACCGCAGTCCTGATGGAATTGCATGGCACTGAAATATGGAATGGTTGCCATGTTGGGTCATTATTCATTTCACCTGTAATAAGTCTCCAACCTTCCCTGCTCCAAAACAACCTCCAAACCATTAAAAAAATGGCAAAATATTGGTTTTGCATCTTTACTTTTGCTGCAGTGAACTGAAAAAAATCTAGACTTCCTTGTTTTCATAAAAAAAAAAAAAAAAAAAAAAACATTATAATGAATAAAATGTTGGTTGTAAAATGTAACACATGCCAAGGTCCTCATGCACATTGTTTGATGCTCATCAACATCTTTCCGAAAGGTTTATTCGTAAAACTTCAACATTTACAAAACTTAAAGGGAAAAGCTCTCATCCTAATTTCCTTTATCTATTTGTTAAATCCTTGCATATTTCCTGAACAATGATTTGTAGTTAAGGCCATTAAAAGTTTGCCATTTTTGCTGGTTTGTTTCTTCAGGACTGTAGTCTACACATTACTATCATTTCATTTTAGGATTGGTTTTTATTGACTATTAACTATGAAATATGTGAATAAAAAGAATACAATGCTGATCACAATGATCAAATTTCAGTAGTGGTTTTGTTGACTATTAACTATGAAATACATGAATAAAAATGAGATGCACTGATTCACATTGCAGCTATTGTTCTTGTTGGTTTAGCTATCCCGGTGTTTAATCGTAATTCAGAAATTGTGTGAAGTATCATTTGGATCATATGTTGTTCCAGTTAATTTTGGGGTTTCTTTTTGTGTGTGTCTATTTTGTTATCTATGTGTTTTGTTTTTCGGTACTGTCTAGTCTACAGTCTGTTTGTTATCTGTTATGGTTGCTGACTGTTATATGTTACATCTGCCAGGGTTGGACAAAGATACATCGAAATGTATTTTTAACTAAAATATAAAATACCTTAAATTTAAGTGTATCAAAATAAATTACAAAATACAGCAGCCACACCATTTATCAAAATGAACTAATTATTTATTTTTTTTTAATACTAAAAAAATGCTTTGCAAACCTTCCAACAAATGGTGTATTTGAGATGTTCCTTCACCATTACACCGACTTGATTAAGTAGACAATGTTTGATAGCAACAGATCAAATAGTCACATCCATTTCCCCGTGATCTTCCAGATGATGGTTAGTTTTAAAGTAACCAACAGTTTAATGTTTAACAGTTTGCGAATGACTCATAATTATATCCTTATTTAGTTACTTGGTGTTTGGTAATGAAGGGCTGCTTTGCATCAGCAAAACAAGTCATTCATAAGAAGACAACTGATTATAGGCACCTGTTTTCATTGCAACTAGTTTCTCACTAATGAATCATTCGATTGTTAATCATAAATATAATAATATATCGTGTCAGGCAGTCATTCATGCGGTGGTACGCAAAATCGGGATCCTACTAAACACCTACTTCAATAGGGTACAATATTCGACAATCAAATATTTATTTATCAATCACTGGACATCTATTTGAAAGCTGGCAGCCTGTAAGTTTTTTACCTTCACCACCTTTTTCCATATGGATTATATTTCTGTTCTGATCCAAACAAGTCTGGGCAAAATACTAAATAGGCACCAATCAGAGGCCGCATTTTTATGATGTCATCTTGTAGACTTGTATTTTAAAACTACCTAATTACAACACAAGTATTTTGATACAAAATATAAAGCCTTTTTTTATCAACCCTATTAAATACAAATGACAAAATCCTATTTTATATTTAAAATACATTTAAGAAATACACGTATTATAAATACTGCCCATCCCTGACATCTGCACATTTAACCATTTAAATGCAAAAAAAACAAAACAAAAAATAGGTTACTTTGACTTGAAGTAATTGTTCATTTCTGAGCATAGGTTGCTGATACTCTTTTAGATAGTTCCATATATTATAGACAATAGATACAACCTAGGGCCTGAAAAAATAAAATTTCAGTTTTAGAAGGTTAGAATCAGGAGTCATTTAATGTTGAGTAAGTTATTCATGTTAGTAGTTTATAATCTAAAAATTGGGAATTAAGCAGTGGTGGGCTCTCAGGGCAGGTAAGGCCTTCTCTGCTTCTGTTTTAATATATTTGTGTGCATGAATATATATTAAATTATTCCCAATTGTCTATTCATTTCATAGTGCTTCCTCCAAGATGCAGTAAATCCGAATGTAAGGTTCAGTTAGAGTTTCTATCCCGTCCGATTTCAGCCAGAAAGGCCAGAAAAAGAAAATGGCTAGGGTTCTTGGAAGGTTTAAATCCACGTTAACAGCAATTTGGCCACTCCAAGGTCCCCAATAAGGCATAGAATCACATTTTCCCATCCTATGTTTGGATAATCAGAGAGTGTACTGCTACAATCCACATCTGTGACAAACTGCCCAAGCTCAAATATATATTTGCGCAGATTTAATGGTTGTTCGTCTCAATTCCAGAATGGCTGCCAGAGGAAAAGAAACTGATTTGGTCACAGATATACTTAAACAGAATTTACAAGAAAAAAAAAAGCTGGATATCATAATAAGAGGTTGACCAGTTCATAACAGTTGCTAAGATTTTTCATGAACCATTTAAACTTTTGCATTTTATTTCCCGTACAATTTGCACAAAAACACACGATTCAACCTTCATTTCCAATCCACGGGAAAAACGATGCATGGAAAACGCAGGTTCATTTCATGAGATTCATTTTCTGCTGGAGATGAAGTATGCATGAGAGGTAAGAATGAGAGGTAAGTATACTTCAAGGCTCTTCTCTGTTCTGGTACCGAGGTGGTGGAACGAACTTCCTCTAGATGCCCCTGACTATCTTCAAACGACGGTTGAAGACCTTCCTCTTCCTGAAACACTTAAATGAGCACTTTCCAAGTTTGCATTGTAGAATTCAAGAGTTATATTTATATTAAGTTTGTAATCTGGCGTACCAGTGTAGATTTATTCATTGCTAGAAACTCAAAGCACTTTTTGTACGTCGCTCTGGATAAGGGCGTCTGCTAAATGCCGCAAATGTAAATGTAAATGTATGTGGGTGGTGGTGGAGCTGTGGCTGCAGTGAAAGGAGATTTTTTTTATTGTGTTCATTGCGGTTCTTGTTTTAGTAATGACATTCATTCTTGCAGCATGAAAATCCTGTCTGTGATGCAGTGCTCTGTTATACAGTAAAACCCCGTTGTACGAGCATAATTCGTTCGTGAAAATTGCTCGTAGGTCCATTTGCTCGTACGTTCGACCAAATTTTTCCCATGAGAATGAATGTAAAAGCGATTTAATCCGTTCCGAGATCTCATTCGATCGCTTGTTTCTGCAAATAAAAAGTAGCCTATTTTAACAAATAAATACACCGCAAATTACCGTACGGTAAACATAATTTAACACTTACCTATGTGGTAGTGGTTGATTGCGAGCGTGAGGCGCACAACATGCTCGTAACCTTCTTGGTTTCAATGGTAATTCTATTTACTTTCTTTTTCCCAGCACCATCACCGATTTTCTTGGGAGACAGTTTTCAAGATTTCTAGTGAAATAAAAATATAACACAAAAAAAACAGCGAGAGCGACCGAGCGACACGAGATCAACTAAGCGACTGACGTGATTGCTCGTGCCTTCGAAATTTGCTCACAAAATAGGGTAAAATTTTGCGAGCAAGGTCGCTCATATCTTCGTTCGCTCGTACTATTAGTTGAGTACAATAGTGTTTTACTGTACTGCATTTCTGTATATTAATCGTGGTTTCTAAAGCCGTGACGTCATAACGATGGTATTATGACGTAGACTGAGTCAGGTAGGACAGCACTGAAGGCCCTGGGGTCATTGCGCATGCGGCAGAGTAACGACTCCCTATTGGACAGAGCGTGTAGCCTGTTGCGTGTGCGGTGTGTTATTATAGGGAATCGGGTTCACAAGTGAGGAAAGTATGCGATTACTAGGTCCAGCTAATGATCTAGTGGATTGAATTTTTTTTCTCAATATAGTTAATTAAAGGTCTGTGCTGACTGTGTGATCATGAGAAACAGAAAGCGGATCGAGGCTGTAAATGGAGCGGAATCCCGACTTTCAGCGCATTTCACCAATCCTTTTACACACGAGCTGAGGTTCACACCTGTGCACAAAGTCAAGGTGAGGGAATACACGCTTTACTACTCCAGCCATGGACAATCAGCTTATTATTGGCAATAAAGTGTACTAAAACTGTTTTTCATGCTGCTGCATGTATAAGGATTGTATACAGCTGTTTGGGAGACGCCAGTGCAGAGTCACGTGTTTATCACCTGCATCCACGCGTAAATATAATCACATTTACATCCAAATCTAAAAACTGCCTGGTTTAGCTATTAAATCTTTTCACTTGGTTTCCTACTAACATGTCCGCGCTTGCACTGCCCATAAAATATATATTTATTTAAGTTATTTGTTGTTTGCCAGGGAGTCGACTCCTTGAGCCGGCTCTTGTAAGGGAGTCAACTATCATTTCTGTAGTTTTTCTTTCTTTCTTGGTAGTAAGGAAATATGATAATATTCTATGATTATTTCCTTTCATGAGTCATCGATTTAGATTCACTTCGTGTTGTTTTTATGCTTATTTATGCGTTGTTTGTCAGGGAATCGACTCCTTGTGAGCCGTCTTGCATTTGTGAACTTTTCTTTTTGTTTTTAGGGAAATATAATATGATAATTGTCTATAATTCGTTCTTTGAAACTGTTTTAGTAACCCTTATTTAGCAAGCTGCAACACATAGTTATGTATTATTCGCCAGGGAGTTGACTCCTTGAGCCGATTCTTTTAAATGAGTCCATTTCTTTTGGCAATACGGATATGTAATATAAGCTTCCAAGATTTTGTCTTTAAAAATGTTTTCGTAATCTCTATTCATCAATCTGAAACACGTTAATCAAACTCTAGGATCCCATTCAAGTTGTTTGGCACACAATGATTGTTTTAGAGTCACTTGATGTGTTTGCTTAGCTATTTTTTAAAGACATTTTTAGACAAATGTAATAGAAAATTCCATTATTCTCTCTTAAATCTTGAATCTCAAGTATCTATAACAGGAAAGTCAAACACTAGAACATTAAAAATGTTATCCTGAGTAGTTTGACAATGCCACGATGCTCGTCACGATGTCACTTCATGTGCTTTCTTACTTCTCTTATGTGTTATTTGCCTGGAAGTCGATTCCTTATCCTGGTTCTTGTAATGGAGAATTAGATTCCATAATCCTCTTTTTAAAACTGTGTCAATTATCTTTATCGTCAATCTTTATCTGTAACACGTTGGACGAGGATGTGACTGATGAGTAGACTTGTAACACATTCTGCTTTAAGATAAGAGACACAGGAGATACAGCAAGTAACACTTTAGTTCTAACCATAGGTTATTTGTTTACATAATTATACAGCAACTTTATATTTTTACACCGTATTAGCAATGGTTTATTAGGTTCTCCTGCTGTTTTTCAGTTCTTCGTGGCATAGCTTTCACAAGGTGTTGGAAACATTCCTTTGAAATCCTGGTTTATGTAGACAACGCTGTATC
Organism: Silurus glanis; assembly: GCA_014706435.1. Taxonomy (NCBI): domain Eukaryota; kingdom Metazoa; phylum Chordata; class Actinopteri; order Siluriformes; family Siluridae; genus Silurus; species Silurus glanis. The sequence goes on from JAAIIK010000100.1 coordinate 1,318,998, forward strand.
ACGTCATCTCTGCCCATTTTACAAGCACACATTCGTTACACAAATCTCCTGTTCTACCGCATGCCAAAGTTGCTCTTATAGATTCAGAAGTATTGCATAGGGTGACTTTTAAAGAGCACCGAACAACTTCTCATGTTCACCGAACTAGTTTGAGATGCCTTCTGCCTTGTGATATGGCACATTATCACACCAGTTGGTAGGTAGGTAGCTATTAGAAGATGGGGATATTGTTACCATTAGGAGATGCATTCAAATGTTATATTTGTATAATTCAGACTCGGATGGTGTTAAGGGGCCCAATGCACTGTATGGCAAGCCAACATTTCTTCCCACCTCTACCACAAGCTTGAACTTGTTTATCCAAGCTAAGGATTAAATTGTTAACCTGGACCTATGAGATGGCAATGCTTCCCAATGTATCACCATTGTGTTCTCCAGTTATGCAATTCATTAGTACTTTTGATGAACGAATCACGAAAGACCAACAACTTTGAAAGGTTTTGAAAACATTGGGAGCTGTTTCGAATCATTATGTATTACTATACAGATTGGCCATTTGAGTGCAAAGACTTGTGTTTTCTTTATCTCGCTTTTGGCAAGGAAGAACACAAACACATTCAGGTGCAGATAATGAATCATTTTATTAAACAAGATCATGCTTGTTTTGGGTGATGAATCAGTGTTTGGTATCCCTTCAATTTTGCAAGTGTGCATACAGGCAAGTGCATGTCTTGAAAAACCCAAACAAAAACCAACTATTACATAACTATTTAATATATTCTTCATAAGGATTATTGTTAGAACAAATCACATTACCACAGCTATCGTAGAACTGGAGGAACAGACTTATGGGATTGAAATGTTCACAAGTTGAAGTGTCCATAGTAACATTATTATAGTTGATTAATATTGCACTGTATAATATGTAAGGAATAAAACGAGATGATGTGCTGATATATGACTATCATTGATGGGCTGGTTCAGTTACTGTGAACCAGGGCTGCTGATACAACCTTATGTCTGAATTGTTTGAGAGAACAGCACATCCTAAAGTGCTTTATTGCTTTTATCCTACAACTGTTTAACTGGGTTTTATTTGATTCCGAGTCAGTTTAGTGGGTGAGGTTGAGGAATATACCCTGAATAGGATTCCAGTCCATCACATGAAACTATGCAGACACAATCTACAGTGGAGAATCCACCTGTATGTTTTATAGAAATCACAAAAAAGCCACACAGACCCTGCATAGGGAGTAACTGTAAGCTGAGGATTATGACTGAGTTGTCAATGCTACCCCCAGTATCCCTTTGCAATTCCTTCACTCTTTTCAGAAGGAAGTCCTCTACAAGAAAACCATATCGATAGAATGCACAGGTAATCAGGAGTCATGTGTTTTACGAATGCAACTAAATACATATACATTATTTGGAAGAAGCAGCACTAAAATCTGATTACCAGGTCTATCTTATCTTAGCTAGTCAGAATGAAAGCGAATGCAATAAGGTTACTAGCTTGTATAGATGGATAGAATGAACAAATTGTATTGTCATTGAATAGTACCGATACACAGCAATGAAATGTAGTTTAGCATTGACCAGAAGTGCAAACAGTATCAATGTGCAAACTGACAAGTGCAGATAAATAGGCGTGTGTGTGTGTATATATGTGTGTGTGTAAATATGTGTGTGTGTGTGTGTGTATATGTATGTATGTGTGTGTGTGTATATGTATGTGTGTGTGTATGTGTGTGTATGTATGT
>JAAIIK010000100.1:1321157-1333620 GCA_014706435.1 Silurus glanis
TCATTTTATGATTATAACTAAATAGCTCAATAGAAAGATTTGTGTATATATATATATATATATATAATAAAGTGTGTGTGTGTGTGAATATGTAACTTGGATATACTTTGGTAGCTTGAATAGCAGTACAGATTTACTGTCTTCTGAAAATAACTCAACATACATCTATTAATGTCAGAAGAGCTGGCAACAAAAATGAGTACACCCTAAGTGAACAAGTCAAATCTGTGTCTTAAATGTCTATATTTTGTCTGAGTGCCATTGTTATCCAGCACTGCCTCAATCCTCCTGGGTATGGAATTCACCAGAGCTGCTCAAGTTGTTGCTGGGATCCTCTTCCACTCCTCTATAATGACATCACGGAGCTGCTGGATGTTAGACACCTGGCGCTTCTACACCTTTCATTTGAGGATATAAACACAGGTGCTCAATAGCAGGTCTGGGGAAATACTAGGCCGCTCCATCTCCTTCACCTTCAGCTTCCTCAGCAAGGCAGTTGTCATCTTGGCGGTGTGTTTGGGGTCGTTATTATGTTGGAAAACTGCCGTTCGGCCCAGTTTCTGAAGGGAGGGTGTCATTTGCTTTAGAAATTCACAGTACATGTTGAAATCCATGTTTCTTTCAAAGAACTGCAGCTCCCCAGTACCAGCAGCACTGATGCCCCAGAGCACGATGCTACCACCACCATGTTTGATTGTAGGCAAGACACAATTTTTTTGGTACTCACCAGGGTGTCACCACACATGCTGGACTCCATCTGAGCCAAACAATCTAAGTTTATCTAAGTCTTATCAGACCACAGGATATGGTTCCAGTAATTCATGCTCTTGGACAGGTTGTCTTCAGTGAAATGTTTGCGGGCTTTCTTGTGAAGCCATGAAAAACGACTTGTTGCTGTTTGCAGCATATGGTCTGAGCACTGTGAAGCGGACCTTCCACTTCTGCAACCTCTAAAGCAATGCTGCAGCATTCATGCATCTGTTTTATTTTTTATTTTTTATTTATTTTTCTCGAAGCCATCAACTGCACCTGGTGCACAGAACGAGGACTCCAATTTTTTAATGGACCCTTGCGAGACCTGTTCTCGAGTGAAAACCTTTGTATGACCCTGGTCACTGTACTGTAACTCAGTTTCGGGGGGGTTTCTGATCTTTTTATAGCCTTGGCATCTTTTGTGGAGAGCAACAATTCTATTTTTCAAATCTTCAGAGAGTCTTTACCATGAGGTGCCATGCTGAACATCCAGTGGTCAGATAATTGTACTCAAAGCACCACATTTTTACTGCTCTAATACAAGATACACAAGTTTGTATGGTCCTGACAAGCAGACAAAAACATGATGAATAGGATGTATGGCTTTGCACGGTTACATGACATACAGCTGTTATCATTTAGGGTGTACTCACTTTTGTTGCAAGTTATTTAGACAATAATAGATTTTCAGAGGGCAGGAAATCTGTACTGCTATACAAGCTGCACATTAACTACTGTAAAATATATCCAAGTTTCATTTCTATGGTATTGTCCTCCTACTAAAATAGTTGCTGAAATGTGAAAGATGTACTCACTTTTGTGAGATACTGTGTTTATGTAGACGATATTCTTAAGTGTGCTCTGATGAATTTATGATGAATCTACAATTATTTACAGTTATAATTATACATAAATGATAGAGACTGTTCATGTACAGCCAACTAAACTTGTTAGAATACACGATGGCTTGTGTTACAGTCAGCTAAGAAAAATGTAACTGAGGTTGAGTATTTTTGGAGGATAAATATTTGCTTTGAGTTTTTGCATCTCAGACATGTGAAAATCAATGGAAGGAAAGCTTCATTAGAAGAGTTTGAATATTTTCTCTCTATGATGCTTTACACTACTGCAAGGGCGATCCCTAACTTAGAAAAGGGCAAACGTGTGCCGTGTATGGAGTTTGTTTACATTTAAATTATCTTCTGATTCTAGTCGTGTTGGTTTGGTGTTGAAATGATCCGTGTTTATGTAGCTGCAGGCCGAATAATACAAAAAAAGCTTTAGAAATATGTAACTTACTGTAACTAAGTCTGGAACTATGCATGTCCTTCCCTATGGATGCCATTCAAACCATAGTCAGAGGGCATTTTCAAAGAAATGGCAATGGCTTAATAGAAATGAGTTCATAAATATTGAATTTCGAAGGCATTTCGAGAAAACTGTTGAATTGTTTGCATGATGTGTATAGTCCAAATTGGGTGAAAGCCTTGTATATGTTCAACACATGACCTGGATCTGGGCGCATTTAATGGTTAATGATTGCAAAGAAAGCAAAGAAGGTTGTAAGTTGCATTCTGAAAATACCCAAAGGAGGTACTGGAGTACTTTTCTGACATACCAGTAGTAATAGATGGAGTCCATCAATCAGCGAGTGCCAAAACTTTGTGATTTTTATAATTCTTTTTTCTCTAAACTTATAAAACTCAATATTTCATTAGGTTCCTTGAAAAGGAGGAGGAAATGACACTATGTGCTACAATTAGTTTCCATTCATCTACTTGTTTCAAAATTTACACTCCAACCCAATCACCCTTCAAATGAAAACCTACAGTGCTCACCTATAGTGCTCTCCTACAGCGCTAAGTAGTAAATAAATCTGTCATTGTAGCAGTGCTTGCATGCCCTCTCCACCAATCACTGACTGTAAACGCTGCATTATTAATGAGGATTTAGTAAATAGGCGCGTAAACATGTTTTAGAGGAGCCTTCTAATGGAAATTGAGATAAAGTGTGTTTGTTGCAGAGCTGGCTGTGGATCTTACAGAGTGAATGGGAGTCCCTGTTCTGAATTTACATTACGGGATCCTTCAGCAGTTCCAAGGAACGAAGACACATGAGAACTCGCATACAAACTCCGTCATTATAGTTCATGTATATTTGAGCTTGGCTGAAAATTCTAGCATTACACAAATGCTGTTTGTAACCTGCATTATTCCTAGCATTACACTAATATATTTTTTTTATATAGATATATAAATACATGGTATGTACTTTATTGTAGTAAGAAACATCACAAAAACGGACCATTTCATCAGGAACACCAATCTAGCTGAACAAACAAAGTCATTATCCAATCAGCCAATCGTGGCTGCAGTGCAAAGCATAAAATCATGCAGGTCTATGGGTGGAAATTTCCATTCTGTTGAGATAGAGGTCAGAGGAGAAAGTCCAGACCTGATGAAGCTGACAGGAAGGCTATGGTAACTCAAATACGAAACTTCTCAAACTTGTCACTTGTTACATGTAGATGGGGACATTTTTCAGGTATCAGGTTGCACAGAAAGAAAGAAACTTTTTAATTTTGAATTTATTGAAATTTTTTAGTCACGTTTTTTTTTCATCGATACATTAAGCGCCCACTGATTGTGCATTATGGTGTTAGATTTTCATTATATATGTGAATATATAACACTCCCCCAACATGGATGAAAGGGAACGAGAACCTTGTTGAGTACTTTAGACTGTAGTCGTTGTTTCAGTTTCAGGGTCTGATTCTGGATCATATATGTACGGCTGGATCTGATTGTTAGCTATAGTTAATTTAAGACACTGAAGTTTTTGTTCCTGTTTTATTTATAGCGATGTCACAGCTTGCAGACGATCGTTGCGCAAAATCGTGACTTTTTTAGCTCCGCCCACGCCACGCCTCCAGGAGCTCGGCTGTTTCGGGAGAGAAGCGCAAAGCTGTAAAAATCTGATAAAACTATGATGGATGCAATACTACTTTATAGGCATTCAAGATTGACATGAGATTGGTTGAGACTGTTTGTATTTCTCCTTTAATATAGATGAGTAATTGTTTAGGTAGTATTTCCGAATTTTCCGATTCTTTTACTTACTGTATATTTGGTCTTCATCCTTCATGTTTATTCAGTGCTGAGATTTGTAATTGGTATGTGATACTGTATTTCCTCATCTTTTAATTAAATGTTTTCCCACAAGATTGCATTGATGACGGTGACGCTGTTTCCAGTGCGACTGCTCTGCTCTGCCTTTTTCATGTTGCTCGCATGGCCTTTTGTGTTCTTGGCCACTCTGGGCCGCACAGAGGATGCCGTGGAGCCTGTTTCCTGGTGGAGGTGGTAAGTGGACACCTCCTCAACATTGCATTTTTTTTTTTACACTGGACTTTACTGTATATCTCTAAGTTTTACCACAAAGTTTCTTTAAAGACTTGATGTTCAATCTCAATTGGCTTGTCATGAATAGAACATCACATTACACAGCATTGGAACTGCTGATAATTAATTTCCCTTTCATATACACATTTCAGGCTGATGGATCTTATCATCAGAGGCATGATGAGGGCGATGTGGTTTTCCGGAGGTTTCCACTGGATTCGGGTGAAAGGCCGACCAGCTCAGGCCAGTGAAGCACCCATCCTCACGCTGGCACCGCACTCATCTTACTTTGATGCCATTCCTGTGACTATGACTATGGCATCGATAGTAATGAAATCAGAGAGCAAAGACATTCCTGTCTGGGGCAGTAAGTTTACCCCTATTTTATTTTTATTTTTCCTTCTTCCCTGTCGTAGGGACTGTGTATAAAATCAAATATAGCGCAATAGGTGTAGGCATATCGATATAAACATTTACATAATGAGGTAACCATGACAAAGTGGATTAAAAAATAAATAAATACTAAACATAGAATTATACAAAGTGAAACGAATCTGCTTTTACCGTCCTAAAATTAATTTCCAATAATAGCAAAAAACATTTTTCCTTTTATACCACAGTGCTTTTGTAACAAAGGGATGAACTGGTTGCTGTTACATTATCAACCTGCACCTACACCTGTAATTCAGATACACCAATTCAAATATAATTATACAATACAATATAAAGTATAGGACACCTGATTTCTCCAACCATATGTGGCTCTTTCCCAAACTGGTACCACAAATGTGGATGCCCTCAAATATAAAGGATGTCCTTGGATGCGGTAGCATACATTATTTCCTTCACTTGAACTAGGAGACCAAAACCTGTTCCAGCATGACAATGCCTTCCTGCACAAAGCCAGCTTCATAAAGTACCTGAGTTTATTAACACCCTTGCAGCTGAATGAGCACAAATCTCCAAAAGCACACACTAAAATCTAGTGGAAAATCTTCCCAGAAGAAGGGAGGTTCTTAAAACAGCAAATGGGAATTAAATATGGAACAGGATGCTTGAAAAGCACATACTTATTCTCAGTTGCCCATAAACTTTTGTCCATGTAATGTGTGTCTGTTCTCAGTTCATGCTGCATCACATTCTGTCAGTTGATTATTGATCATTTATTATAAATAATGCATATGTATTTTTAATAATAGGTACACAGTCAAATTGTGCATCAGCCGATCATAAATAATAAAACAAACAGCTCCTGCTAGACCTTTGACCTGTTTGGTTACATGGAAATCTGATCTGGTTTCAAACTAAAAAAAAAATCAGATGAGATGAAATGATATACTGAGGCAGAATGATATACTGAGGCAGGTCTCCCCCCCCCCCATGTTAACAATTTCATACTATCAATCTGTTTAATTTTTTCATATTCGTTCCTTTTCCATCGTAGCACTGATTAAGTTCATCCGTCCGGTGTTCGTGTCTCGCTCGGATCCTGATTCTCGCAGGAAGACCGTGGAGGAGATTAAACGCCGAGCGTGCACAGCAGGCCAGTGGCCTCAGGTAACGCGCACTTCAGTTCGTTCGTTACAATCAGAACGATGATCAGGTTCATAAGAAAACTGACTGTCTATCGTTCTGTCAATCATTTTGCCTAATTAATGCGATTCAGTTCATTTTTTCTTATAGGCACTAAACTATAGTGCATTTAACAATGCACGTTTGTCTTAAAGCAGCTTTATAGAGATAAAGCAGTTATAAAGTTATATAAAACAATGTATAAGTTTAGTGCGTATAATTTCTTCCTTATAATTGTAAGTTTATGCCTAATGAGCGTCCAAGCGGCGACTGTGGGAAAAACTCCCTCAGATGGCTTGAGCAAGAAACCTAGAAAGGAACCCGTCCTCATCCGAGTGGCACCGAATGTCCGTTTAGCTGTCTGTCTCCCTGTTTGTAAACATGTAAAATAACCTGTTCTGTTTTGGTTGACTGTCTGTCTTTTTTTTATGTTTATCACATTTTTCCATGAACATGTCCTCAGTTTTGGTTTGATTTCAGATCATGATATTTCCTGAGGGGACCTGCACCAACAGATCCTGCCTCATCACATTTAAGCCTGGTATGTGCCTTCTCTCCGTCTATCTATCTGTCTCTTTTTTCCCCATACTTGCCGCACCCTGACACTCTCTCTCTCTCTCTCTCTCTCTCTCTCTCGCTCTCTCTCTCTCTCTCTCGCTCTCTCGCTCTCTCTCGCTATCTACACCCCCCCCCCCAGTGTTGGTTTAAAACTCTGTGTGCCTGATAGAGCGAGAGAATGTGTGTGTGTGTGTGTGTGTATATGTCTGGAGAACTGGTTGCCATAGATGTTGTTTCAGCATGTTCTCGTTCTCTGCCTCACTCTCTTTCTCTCTCTCTCTCTGTTTTGTGGACCGTGACGGTTCACTTAAACGAGAGGATCAGTGATGGTGCACACTGGAAAGAGGAAGACTGTGTGTGCACTGTCCGGTCCTGTTATGTTTTTTGCTGATCCTCTCTCACTCATGGTTTGTTGTGTTTCCTCCACATCCCTAATCCCTCTTCTTCTGTTAAAATCCCTCATTCATGTTTCTCTCGCCTGCCTGCCACAGTTTGTTTTTTGTATACCTTCATTCCCGTGGCTTCCATGCCCCATGAGACGTTAGTGCCGGATGTCTGCAGACACACCAATGTCGATAACGGGGCAAATCGGGGCAATTTTCACAAACCTGGTGGATGGGAAAATCTTTTTTTATGCACAAATTATGATTCTAGAAAGACATCCCATAATTGTAACATTAGGTATTTAATAATTGTAACAATTTGTAACATTTAGCAGACAGCCTCGATTCAGTCTGGCTTCTATTTTAACAGCGTAGTAAAGGGTGTGTTGGGTCTAACTGCCGTAAAAGAATTTCCAGTTAGTTATTCGACTACAAGGTTATTCAAAGGTAAACATGCTCACAGATCTGCCCTTGGAAAGCTGAAAGTGAAGACGGTAATTAGATTTGAAGAGAACGGTGCCCTTGGTTCGTTTTATGTCTACTGACTGAGACCTGAAAGAGAGCTTTGTGTTCAGAGTGAAAGTCATCAGGTTCATAGTCTTCGGACACCAGGTTGAATGTAGTACCAAGAGATGCCATAACACTTCCTCATGCCCATGTGTTATCTTGGGGTAGAGTGCGAGGTTTCTCACATTCCCAAATTGTGGGTCACGTCCTGCCATGGGGAAGAAAAAAAAAAAAAACTCTGATATAAAAATGTTTTCATGAGGAATTTTTAAATGTGTACTTATTTTTATAACTGTTTTTGTCTTTCTCTTTATTTTTTTCTTTGCTACCCTTTGTCCTTTCTGTGTGTCTTCCTGCCAAGCTGTTTGTGTTTATCTCTTTCATTATCTGTCTCTGACCAACTTTGATTCCATCAGTCTGTCTGTTTGACTGTCTGTCTCTTTTTATTATCCAATCAATCAATTAATCAATCAATCAGTCTGTCTGTTGGTCTGTATCTCTGTCTGTATGTCTGCCTGGTTTTCTGCCTGTTCTATAGTCAGTGTTTTTGGATTCTCTATGGAAAGAAATAAAAATGACAATGAAGAGAAAGAAGAACTTTGCGTACACGTGTGTGTGTGTTTACACAGAGAGTCATATTACTGTACGACAGGTCAGACGAGGCTGCCCATTTTTATTGTTCTACTCCCATAAACAGCTTCAGGTAAACTGAGGACACGAGCACCGACACAAAAGGATGTTGCTCATCACGTTTCATCAGTGGTTTTGATTTTGTACCAGCCAAACCCTATACATCAGGTGTAGTCATCTATCAATCTACTCTATTGTTGAACAACACTGAAATGTTCCTTCTTCTCCTTTAGGTGCGTTTATTCCTGGGGTTCCAGTCCAGCCGGTGGTTCTGCGCTATCCTAATGAACTGGTGAGGAAAGAGTTTTAAAGGTTTAACCCCTGCAGCACCAGTGCAGAACAGCAAGCCTTGGGGCTCTCCTACACTCATAAGGCATAAGACCAACTCCTGAGAAGAACATAAGACTTTTTTTTTTTTTTTTTACGCTGCTCAATGTTAAAAATGGCAGCAGTGGAACAGCATTTTAGGCAGCATATTAGAGCAGCATTATGTATGATGCCTAATTTGCTATGTTGCAGTTCATATTTTAAGATACTTAGAGTTTTATCAGGGCCACGAAGGATGTGCGATTCTGATTAGCCTTGAACGTGTTTATAAAAAAAAAAAAAAAAAAAAAAAAAAAATCAGTATTAGAGCTTTATACGGATTTTTTGTTTTGGTAGCTTAAAAATAAAACACTAAAAGGGGATGTATGGAAAAAAGTAAAAAAAAAAAAAAAAAGCAGTAAAGCATCACTGGGTGTCAGAAAATTGTCAGACAGTGGAATGTTGAAAATTCGTCAAGGGCCTTACTCAGGGGCCCAGGTGTGGCTTGGGTTTTTTACGCCTTAAAATACTCAAGTATTAAAATAATGCACTATATTTACATGAAAATAAAAAGTATTCTACTACTTTACCCCATTAATATTGGAGTAAAGCAGTACAGTATATTCTATGATGGACATGTCGACTCAGTAATATGGTAACAATCCTATAAGGAAAAAAATCAGTAAAGTGTCACTTCGTTGTATCGGTCAGAAATTTGTCCGACTGATGAAAACTGAGGACGGCAGGAAGTAATTTTTTTTTCCTCATTAAATTAAATATAGGCTAAACTAAATGTAAACACTAGCACTGTTGCAAGTTGCTGATCCTGGACAGGCTGTTATTCGGAAAATATTCCACTTCGGGAAACTCCGCTTCGCACCGAGCCACATCGCAGCACGCCGATGATCGCTTTCCTCTTACTGAACACCCTGCTGTGTTTTCTGCTTCTTTCTCTCGCACGCCTCGGTTCAATATCTCTTACTCTTCCACTTCTCATTAATTATGAAGACACGATACTCAGGTTGCATGTACATACTCGGAAAAACGTGTCAGGAGTAGGAGCTCTCCACATGGTGAGGTCTAAATACAAGATCTATGGACGCATGTGACCTTGTGATGGTTTATTTGTTCAGGTGCTTTTTGTAAACTGTAGTACCTGTGTTTCACCTTTAGGACACAATTTCATGGACGTGGCAGGGTCCTGGAGCGTGAGTTGTTTTGTCCTTGTTATGAGATTAAATTATGTACAATTTTATTTTTAATATATATATATATATAAATTTGATACTGCAGGTATTTATTTATTTTTTTAATTATTATTATTTTTTTTATTTTTTTTATTTTTTTTCCAGGTTTAAGATTCTATGGCTCACGCTGTGTCAGATCCACAATTCTATAGAGATCGAGGTGGGAATATGTTAAATGTGGTCATATGTTTACTTTGTAACTTGCTTTGAAATTAAAATGATTCCTGTGTTGTCTAAAAAAAGGATCTCTGTGTTTGCTTAGTTCCTACCTATTTACACACCCTCGGAGGACGAGAAAAGGGATCCGACTCTGTTCGCCAGCAATGTGAGACGCATCATGGCCAAGTCAGTGTCCAATTCAAACCTAACGATCCAGAACCTTCTGGTGTTGAATGCATGATGACTGCATATGATCTCAATCTGTGTGTTTTCAAACGTGTATGATTTCTTCAGAGCTCTGCAAGTACCAACTGTAGACTACTCATTTGAAGACTGCCAGCTCTCCATGGTCAAAGGTCCACTGTGTTTACCTAGCAGCACATGCCTACTGGAGTTCTCCAGACTGGTGCGTACACTCGGGTGAGTGTCGTTAGAGACTCTATAAAGACTTCAGCATACAGGTGATGTTTGAGTGGCTTCTATAAACATGATGTAATTGCAGAGTAAATAGATGTCGTGTGAAGGCTCAGATCACCGCTGGGTGAACTGCGCTCGTCAACACTTGGTCTTGCCTGTGATTGGTTGTTACAAGCAGGATGGGAGAAGCCGAAAGAAAGTTTTTATTATTTGGAACTACATAAGCAGTTCCTACTTTACCCTGTCTTCTGCGAGTTTGTTCATCTGTTTTCCTGCAGAAAGATTTCATAATTATTTATGTCGTTTGTGCTCATTTTCTTTATCGGTATGTGTAAATAGTTCAGTGAATTTTGAAGAACAACCCCCTTAGTAATGGAGCACCCATGGTCCCTTGCAGATATGCGACCGCAAAAAGTATTGCTGCGTCCCACCCTCTCCTCCTCGATCTTCATCTAGTCAACAACATTCTCTTCCATCACATGACATCTTAGCATGACACTCAAAAAAAAAAAAAAATGCACTTTTAATGCATAATATAAGTAGAACTGGGACGCAGCATTTGTGACCTTGTAAGAGGGTGATGTCATTTCTTTCTTTTTTTTTCCCCCAGACATAATGACTGAATAAAAAATTCAGCTTTTTAACAATAAGTTCTGTAGTAGAAACTTGTACGATTTATACTACAGGCAAATATAAATAAATGTAAACAGCTGTTTATATTGCAGCAGTATTTTTAACAATGATCTATTTATGCCACTGTATAATATACTGCACATAATGCAAAGAAATAGATCAAATCTTCTTCTTCTTCTTTTGGCTTCTCCCATTAGAGGTCGCCACAGCGGATCATCCTCGTGATCCGCATATTTGATTTGGCACGTGTTTTACGCTGGATGCCCTTCCTAACGCAACCCTCCCCGTTCATCCGGGCTCGGGACCGTCACTTAGAATGCACTGGCTTGTGCAACCCTAATGGCTGGGTTAAAGAAATAGATCAGATAAATATATTAAATAGGTGTGTACGCTAATTGGGAAAAAAAAATACAGTACCGTGCCATTACTAAAAGTTCTTAACTGTGAATAAGATAACACTGGGTGCTTAAGGGTATGTGATATGTTCTGTTTTAAAGCAGTATTTACTCTGGTGACCTGCAGTTTGACCCTGAGAGCATGAGATCATCTCCCTTGTTGCTCCTTTTTAGAGTATTTATAGACTATATGATCAAGTATCTGACTTTTCTACCCTTCTGTGGTTCTTCTCCAGACTGTTGCCACAAAGTTTGAGGCACACAGTTGTATAGGAGCAGGGTGTGGCACATTTTGGGATTTTCCATCTAACTGCCTTTTTAATGGGAAAATATGACGCGTGTATGCTGTCCTTCGCTGGAACGAAAGGTTATGGACTGATTTCAGTTACTTTGAGGTTCTGTAGTGTTTTGTTTGAAAATTCATGGAGAGGAATTTTCTTTTCTGCTTTTTTTTTTTTTAGCTTTTTATAGTTGTAAATGAATTCGTCACGACAGGCTTTCTTTACATCTGCCACTTTTAAACCAAACCAATGTCCTCCCTCACCACATCTGTACACCACCTACTAGACCTTCCTCTTTTTCTCCTACTTAATGCCTGCATCCTCAGCATTTGTCCACCAATAGGTGGACAATAGGCCCCTCCTTTGCACATGACCTGACCATCTCATTCACGCCTCTCACTTTAACTCCATAACTTCCTACCTTTTCGGCCCCTCCAATAATCTTTGACTTTCCCAATGAAAATCGCAGCATCTTAACTTTGCCAGCTCCGCCTGCTGTCTTTTTGTCAAAACTATATGGACAAAGATATTTGGACACCTGTCTTTTCCAGCCATATGTGGTTCTTTCCCAAAGTCAGAAGAACCGGAGGCACACAATTGTATAGGATGTTCTTGAATCTCCCTTCACTTGAATTAGGAGACCCAAACCTGATCCAGCATGACCATGCCCCTGTGCACAAAACCAGCTCCATGAAGACGTGGTGTGCATGAATTTATGAGTGAAAGATCTTGATTTACCTGCTATGGAGCTCAGACATCAAACCAATTCAACACCTTTGGGTGGAGATTAAATGTGGAATGGGATGTTCAGAAAACACATACAAATGTTATGGCCAGGTGTCAACAAATGTTTGTGCATGTAATGCATCTCATTCTGTTTATCAGCACAAAATGTTGGTTTTCCATTGGTGTATGTTTTTTTTCCATTGGTGTATGTTCGTTTGTTTGGTTCATAAAATGTGGGGTGCCCTCTAGCGGGAAATAAAGACATGACATGTGGGTTGCAATCAGTCCAGCTGTTCATATGAATGTATACATATGTATGTATGTATGTATGTGTGTGTGTGTGTGTTTGTGTGTGTGTGTATGTGTATATATATATATATATACACATACACACACACACACGTGTGTATATATATATATGTATATATATATATACACATACACACACGGGTTGCAATCAGTCCAGCTGAGGTGTGTGTGTGTGTGTGTGTGTGT
>JAAIIK010000100.1:1334020-1349934 GCA_014706435.1 Silurus glanis
TATATATATATATATATATATATGTGTGTATATGTGTGTGTGTGTGTGTGTGTGTGTGTGTGTGTGTGTGTATATATATATATATATATGTATGTTTGTGTGTTTTTCATTCATCTTCATTAATGATTTACTTTATTAAAATAAAGTCCATACAATCAAAGCAACCACAAAATAATTTTATTTTCTCCATTTTTTTTAACTTGATGTTATTGATTTTAGAACTTGATATTTCATTAGACATTTTGAAACATGAAGTATTTCATTACTTTTTTTTTTTTTTAAACCAGTTACAAAAAATGTAGTAAACTGCTGTTCTGGAGGCAGAAACTGTTCTTGCCTGAACACGGATTAATACATTTGTGAGAATTTGTGAAGTGACTCATTTAAACCCAGCAGCTTTGGGTTTGACTCCTCTGGTAAGGCATGTAGAAATAGTTATTTTTATACCTGTTTTGTTTTGTTTTGTTGTTCAGTCTGAATGTGGGAGTCACAGATCAGGTCCTGCAGGAGGAGGGCAAGAAAGCATGCAGTCTCTGTAGACATAAACTGAGCCTGGAGGAATTTGCAGCGTACTTAAACCTTCCAGTGACAGAAACACTGCAGGACATCTTTGAACTCTTTGAGGAGGTCAGTAGAAGCGTGATCCGTCTCCGTTTTAATAAGATTTTTATTTAAAGGCAACACTAAAGCCACGCTGTGCAACACGATGTTACTATCTATTAGACTGTCTAATTAACTTGTGGTGTCGTGTGTTTGTTTTGTTTTGTATTCCCCCCCCTCTGCAGCACGGTCAGATGGATGTGAGGGAATACATCATCGCTCTTTCCGTGATCTGCAGGCCCTCAAAGTATCTCGACACTCTTCAGCTCGCCTTTAAAGTGAGAAGCGATTCTGGTCTGGTTTAATGCTACATCCATTGTTAAGCAGTAAATAGATTAGGAGGATTAATGACTTTGTGTAATTCAAAGATTAGAATTGCCTGTTTTTTTTTTTTTTTTTTTTTTTTTTTTTTTTTTTTTTTTTTTTTTAATGGAGATGTTTGGGGCTGAGGAAGACGGCACCGTCGTGGAAGACGAGTTAGCGGTCATTTTGAAATCAGCCCTCGGAGTGGAAGATTTTGATGTGGGTGAAGTCTTCAAAGCTGTCGATACACAAGACAAAGGAAAGATCACGTTTGGTAACTAAATCTCTCTCTTGGGTGTAGTATTTTTGAGACACTATCAACTAGGGAATGGAACGCTGACTGCGGTCCTTTTTCTGACTTTACTAACGCCCTCGTGGCTGAATGAGCACAAATCTTCACAAGCACACTCCAAAATCTAGTGGAACATCTTCCCATAAGAGTGGAGGGTATTATAAGAGCAAATGAGGACTAAATATGGAATCTTATGGCCGGGAGTCCACAAACAATTGTCTTTATAGTGTATATAAACTCCTGTAAAAAGAACAAGTTTTGAGGTTTGTGTCAGTAGAAAGTTTTAAAGAAAAATGTGTGTATTTTAGGAAACCAGGCACCTGATCATTCTTTTTTTCTTTCTTTCTTTCCTTCTTTTTTAAATTTTTTTAAAATTTTTAGTTCTTTCATTGTTTACAAGAAATCACAAATGTGTCCAGAAACTCTAAACCTGTTTTGCGTTCTCTTTCAGATGAATTTCGAACTTTTATGGAGAGCTGTCCGAACTTCACCGAGTCATACCACTGTGTCGATGAACCAATCGCACACACGGGACTCGTACATCCTGCATCCGTCAGCTTCTGCCCCGAATTCAGTCCTCAGGAACAAAAAACACAAAGAGAAAGCAAGAAACACGACTGATGTATGTATAAAATTCTGCCTACATGAATATTGCATTCAAGATGCATTTATTACATAAAAAAAAAAAAATAATAACATTTTTTTTGTATACTTCTGGGTTTTAATGTTTTCTCCTCAACACATCACTGTTTTAACAGATCAACTGGACTTAAATTT
This sequence comes from Silurus glanis, assembly GCA_014706435.1. Taxonomy (NCBI): domain Eukaryota; kingdom Metazoa; phylum Chordata; class Actinopteri; order Siluriformes; family Siluridae; genus Silurus; species Silurus glanis. The sequence continues at coordinate 1,335,993 of JAAIIK010000100.1, forward strand.
GAGCATTAATACATTTTTTTTTTCCCTTTTTCTACTTATTCTTATATTAAAGGAAACTTGAGACAAACTAATGCATTTGACATATTTTGAAATTCTGCATGAATTAAATGTTCACATTGTAAAATCAATGTTAATATACCTTTTGGATAAAAGTACACTTACATACTATAAGTACAAAAGCCACACTTATATACTATATGGACAAAAGTATTGGGACACTTGACTTTTCCAGAAAAATGTTACCACAAAGTTGGAGACACAATTGTATAGGATGTCTTCGGATGTGCTCGCATTGAACTTTCTTTTTACATGAACTAGGAGACCCAAACGTGTTCCAGCATGACAATATGATCTCAACCCTAGTGAACACCTCTGGAATGAAGTGGAATTCTGATTTGACCCCAGGCCTCCTCACCCTACATCAGTACCTGACTTTACTATACACAAATTTCCACATCCACACCCCAATATCTAGTGCAATGTCTTCCCAGAAGAGTGAAAGTTTAGCAAATGGGGATTAATTGTAGCATGGGATGTTCAAAAAGCACATACAAATCTTTTGTTCAGGTGTCCACAAACTTTTCTTCATACTGTATAGTTTGTCTTGTTTTCAGGATCTCTGGTTTTAGGTTCTTGGTTTCTCTCCTGAAACTTATATTTATTTCTAGATGATCTGTTGTTCGAGTACTAGGCAGTGTATGAGCATGTAGAAAATTGAACTTTGTTGATATTGGATATCGAAATAATTTTTTAAGCGTCGATTTACCACTAGAGGGGGCTCTGCTGTAAGATATCAAACAGGAGGCATTTTTTTTTATTTTTGTTTTCATGCATAGATCCTACTTAAAACTTATATCAATGTTTTTCTAGCCAAACAAATAAGCTGGAGTCTAAAGCAAAGAATAAACACACATTTTCTGTGCATTATGTATGTATTTGGGGTGTGTAGCTGAAATGAAGTTGGAATAATGTATCATTAGGAATAAGACGCTTCTGTAAATAGATAGGAATTAAAAATAATTGGGGTATTTGGCAAAAGTAATATTTTTGTTATTTGTAATGTGATATAGTTTCATTGTAGATATTATGAGTATGAGGGTGGTCAGCTTGCAATCAATGATGGGGTTGGTTTTCAGGCTAATTTTGATTTGACCATTGGATTTATCATGTGTCCTTGTCAACCCTGTTATTGACACAGGCGTCTCACAGGACCACTGTGTGTTCAGATGCAATTAGAAAGACGATTAGCGACTTTGTTTATTTCATTGTTGGGATTTACATGTTTGGGTGGACTTAGAACCTCCGGTCCTATATTGGCATCCATGCTGTTGATATAACCGACCTCAAGGACATACTAATTATTGACTTTATTATTCATTTTGGGCGAGACGTTTGTACGTTCATAATGATCTCATGAGCCAATGTCATTGCAAAATACGAAGAAAAAAAAAAATCTACAAATTCAAAAAATCGATTATATGACGATCGTGTGACTTGTAGGTGATCTGGAATTAATGTACTTTTCTTCATACATCAAAAATCTTCATGTATCTGTAAATTAGGCTTCAAGCATGAGAGTAATACGCTTTTGTAAAAATACTGCAATTTGTTTTTTTAATTTTTTTGTATTTCTAAGTATTATTATGATTTGATTTTAATTGCTGCTGCAGGCAAACTTAATGTTTTCTAAGTGACCCTAGTTTAGAAATGTTTATTTACCTGAAACATGCACGTAGGTTTTTTCGGAACACTTTGAAATCCTTTTTACTTTTACATTCATGTTTAGAAATGTAATATCATGGACATGAAAGACACTGCAATCCCCTATTTATGTTTTTTAGCGTTTTCTCCGTTCTGAATCATTTCATTCGGAATTACACGCTAAAATGGAATAATCGGGGGACTAAAGCATGACGAATGTAAACCACAGACCTATGATCTGCATGCACTGCTTTCCTGTACGCTGTTGTGCTTGAGTCTATTTGTCATAATTACATTTGCATTTTTCTTAGCTGAAGTAACGCAGTTCTCCTGCAGCTTTAAGTGGATTTGAATGCTTCCTAACAGTAGATTGATGTTGTGATGATGCGATAAGATAAGCCGAGCCAGCAGGGGTCCCCTAATGTCACTGTCAACAGAAAGAGTTCTTAAAATGCAGGCAAAACAAAGCAAACTATATATGTTTCTCAAGCTCTTTTCAAGCAATCACTTGCTGAAAGGTGGCTTTGTGCATTTTAGCATTTAGAGACTGAACATTTCTTTCACATCTGCTCTTAATATTTATGCTGTTATTTTTTTCCCCCCCTCACATCATGCTTTGTCTTGCTTTGCTCTAGCCATTTCACTCCCATCACACTCTTTGGCATTACATCATTCTTTGACTCAACTTTTGTGGTAAACACACGATGCCCCCTTTGTTATCAAACACAAAAACTTCCTCACACTTCCAGAAGGTGGTGCTAGCACACTTTCTTGCCCCCTCCTCAACTGGCTGGATAAAATAGCATTACATCATCGCTTAGTTCAAGGAAGAAGAAAAAAAAAAAGAAGCAGAAAGAAATCGAGTGAGCTTTGCTTCTTGAAAGTGGAGCATTTTGCCACCTGTGTCAAAGCTGTTAACAGATAATGACATCATCTAAAAATTGGCCACGGAAAGCAGGATTTGGGACACGGCTGGACTGAACTGATTGAGGCGCTGAGCAACTCATCAAGCTGCATTAACCGGAGTGTCCTTTTGTAATCTTACTACTATATGGCTCCGTCATTTGTTGTTCCTTAGGCTAAATTAAAGATTGAATCAAGGTTGTAGTTAATAGTGACACCAGAAAACAAATATATGGCCGTTATATTAAAATGTGATCGTTTGTATTAAAGCATTGAATCATTGAAAAACAGAGTTTCGTTTTTTCCCTGAGTTGTTTATCAGCTAAATGCCGAAACACACCAGCACAGACTCTCTTTTCCAGTAAACACTGTAACTGTATACAAAAGATAAACAAGTGTATATGTATACATTTGCATTTTATATATATACACCAAAGGGTGTAACTGAGTACATATACATGATCTGGAATGAACAGATGATGGGTTCTAAATGGATATGAGTAGAGGAAGGACTTATTTATTTATTTCTATATGCCAGAAAGGTTCCCAGGGCATCTGGTTGAACCTTGAGGTGTATACCGAATTGAAATCCCACAGGAAAAGGATGAAAGAATGTACCCTGTACAAACATTTTAAAGAACATGGTCACTTTGTTGCATCCTGTGGGATTTGAATCTCAATATACCCCTCAATCAAATGCACTGTGAGCCTCTCTGGCAGATATAAATAAATATTATTATATACATAAATTATTCAGACCGGGAACACCCCACAAGAGCTGCAGTTTTGGAGATGTTTTGACCCAGTCCTCTAGACGTCACTATTTGGCCCTTGTCCAACTCGCTCAGATCCTTACACTTGCCTCCTCTGTCACTATTCATTGCAACCTTGTTCCAATCTTTAATAACCCCTAAAGAACAACAAATGACAGAGCCATATAATGTTAAGATTACAAAAGGACACCCCAGTTAATGCAGCCTGGTTGCTTAGCACCTCAATCAGTTCAGTCCAGCCGTGTCCCAAATCCTGCTTTCCGTGGCCAATTTCAGATGATGTCATTTTCTGTTAACAGCTTTGACACAGGTGGCAAAATGCTCCACTTTCAAGAATCCATTACAATTTCATCAGTAAGAGTTTAACATATTTATGTGAATTACATTTAAAATTGTATTATATCCACATTATAATATCCTTCCGCAGGCTCTCTCTCTCTCTCTCTCTCTCTCTCTCTTTTATTTATTTTTTTATTTTTTTATTTTTTCCCCCCCCCCCCCCCCCCACGGTATACGGTAATACGGTGCAAGGTTTCTTCTACCATCACATCACATATCTATACATATTGGCTAGTTTGTAGGTATATGATCATAGTACCTTAGCAGCAATACACTTAATATTGCTGTAAGCATAAAACAAATAAAAGGGTTAAACATAAACGGCCCAGCATCCTGTGGTCAGAAGGTGGGAGTGAAGGAGCAGATGGCATAGATGAAGTCTTACAAACTGGGTAACAATTACTAAGTGTAATATAAAGCTAATGCCAATATATGTGTCACTAAATATTAATTTAAAATAAACCCTTTGAAATACTGTAAAATCCATGGAAAATTCTTGGATGTAGTAATGAAAGCATGGTGACAGGAATGGTATATGAATTCTTACTCGAACAGATCCTCAAACTCAGCTACATCATTAAGTTTATAATTGATGTCCAAGACTTTTAAAATGCCACCTTTGCACACATTCATTTTGGTTTATACAGTACCTAAGCATTTAGTGAAAGTGGAGAAATTTCTGCAGTAAAAACATGAAAAACTCAAGCACAAGTGTATGCAACCTTACGTTTTATTCCATATGCTACTGTATGTTCACACTTGCAACGATTTTATTTCTGCAAGTTGATGTGCTTTCGACCGGTTGTCATCATAACTTTATCAGTGAGTGGATCAACTAGTAGTTCACTTCAGTAGACTGATCTTGTGCATTTGCTTTAATGTCTTTACTCCCATTGGTAGTCACTGCACCAAGTTTGCACTTATATTTTCACAGGAAAAACTTTTCTTAATTTTTGCTATTCATTTACAGACACAGACAAATTTGTTGGTACCCCTATATCTAAAGGACTGGATTATAGTGGTTTCAAACGGCATTTTTTTCTTGCTGAAATGCATCATAATGCCACAAAGCTTATGGGAGAATGCATGTTTTAACAGATGAGACAAAGCTGTATGTTCACACATGCAAAAATAACCTTTCAGAAAAAAGAAAGCTTCTGTGAAACATGGAGCAGGCTTAATAAAGTTTTGGAGCAACATCTGGAATAGGAAGCCTCAAGTCTGTGCAGAGCACAATGAAATCTTTACACTATGAAGCCATTCTTGATAACCATACTGCCTTGTAACTGAAAACTCTATCTCAGTCACAGCTCATGAGGGTTCTGACAGGATGGTGACCCAAAACATACACCTAAAAGCACCAAAGAATGACTAAGAACATAACACTGGACTATTCCTAAGTGGCCTACTATGAGCTGATCTGAATCCTATCTGATATTTTTTTTTTAGAAACTTGGGACAGCTGAAGCAGTTGCTCCAACACTACCTGTTGACAGGTGCAGGAGTCTCATTAAGAGCTACAGCCTCTACAGAGGCTAATATTCAGTTGAGGGTCCCATTATATTGCTTTATTATGTAAATTAATCTGTTGAATTAAAAAGCGGTCTGATTTCGATTCAATTCAGAATAAACAAGGATGGGCAGCAATTTATTTTTATCTGGATTTATCTATTTCAGAGAAAATTGTAGGTTGATTTTATTTTATTTTAGGAGGAGGAGTACTAAAATTGTCCACATCTGTATTGGTTAGTTGTCAGTCATTGGCCAATCATGGTTGCTGTTAGTTGCTGTATGTGTGAACATCGATTTCATTTTTTTGAGTAAAAATCAGTGCAAAATGTATTGTGGCATTTACTGTTTTAGTCTTTGTCAAAAATTTTCAGTGTCTACTCTCTGTGCATAATTGTCCAAAACCCAAACTTGTCCTATCTTTGATGAGCGGGGAGAGTTTCTTTAGATTGCTGATATGGGCTCCTCTTATTTGTCATGCTGGGGGCTACTTTGCCGGATCTGAACACACACACACACATATATATATTGGTGCAGCTGTTCATATATGCAAACATTTCTGTCAAATCTTACGCCACCTGACAGCAGTGTGAGCCCAATAAAACCAATATGGAGATAAGAGCTGATGTCAGTAGGCAGAACTAATATTATTTGTGCGGTGGAAAGCATTTATCTGTCACAGTCTGAGAACGGATGGTTTTGCGTCACTTTTGTTTAATAATGATGTAGCAATTGCAATATGCCCACTGGCTCCGGGCTCTATTAAACTTTAAAAGATTATCCAAATTAAAATCTCATTTACAATATTGCTTTTTTTTTTTTTTTTTCGGGCAATACTAGGTGGGTTCTATTGGATATATTTTCTCAGTGTGCGATCCAATTAACATTTTCACATTCAACAAACTGCATGGATGAAAAAGATGAGCATGCCTATTCTACTGTGCTGTATTATGATATCTAAGAAAACTAGGCTTAATAAAACTTTTTAATTTGGTTGCTAGTGATGTGAAGTTGCACATTCTGACCACTTCAAAGCCCTCATTTACATAAAAAAAAATGTCCCCCTTGTTTGACAGTAGGTGTCTAAACCTTTGTCTAAATGCCAGTATTTTATCTCGTTTGCTCGTTATACGCCATATCACAAGGAATTAATGTTATTGGTTACAACGACATGGCTCTCGGTTACATTGAGCGGTATAATTGAGCGTCACTTTTTCATCATTTCGCAGCCTTCATGGTAAAGTCGAGTGACGTGATTTGATCACACAAGCTATTATATTCAAATGTCAGGATCGCAGCGAATGTTTGGTTATCACACCGAATAAATATTTCACAGTTCAGCGCTCATATTCTTATGCATTCCTGGCATTATTTAAATTGCATCTGGAGATACAGTATATACCACCTTGATGAATTTCATTTTTTTTTTCTTCATTTTTTATTTATGAAAGAACAGCACCCTGTATGTTTTAAATGCTTTTTTGTTGGTTTGAGCATTTCAAAGTCTGCAGATCTTTTGGGATTTTTATGAAAAGCAATAATTATAGTTTTACACAGAACGGTGCAAATAACAAAATAAAGGATAAAAAAAAAAGCCCTCCAGTATGTGATCAACAACTTGTTGATCAGAGAGGTCAGAGGAAATTGGCCAGACTGTTTCAAACTGAGAGAGAGGCTACGGTTCTTCATTTGACTATTCAGTACAACTGTGGTGAGCAGAAAAGCCTCTCAGAATGTACAACCTCGAGGTCAATGAGCTACACCAGCAAAATGCCTTTTAAGAGCAGCAATCTGAAGCTACAGTGTACACAGGCTCGTTGAAACTAGACTGAAGAAAGACTAGGTGATGTTTTCAGTCTCATTGTCAGAGTGGATCTTCGATCACATTCTGTTGGTTGAAGAGAACATTAACGGAATCTCTAGATCTGTACGTAGTAGATTTACTGATTGGATGATGGCATGCAGGAGTAAGTGTACAGGCAATTGTATATATCTTATTTGGATATATACTATCAAAAACAGAGGGGCCCAAACCCTTTCCTATGAAGGGCCATGGGTCAAAGATAAATTGCATTATACCAATCACTATGTTAAAAATAAAGTCCTTATTCATGCCATTATTCCTCTCATTTATTATTTGATATTAGGTAATAAATAAATATTTACTCCTTTTATCTGCTTAACTAATGCAAGTTCTAGTTTAGTAAAGCTTACACTAATCAGGCATAAAATTATGAAAACGTCACATTATAACCGGTGAGTGAATAACACTGATTATTTCATCATGGCACTTGTTAGTGGGTGGGATTTATTAGGCAACAAGTAAACATTTTGTCCTAAATGTTGATGTGTTAGAAACAAAAAAATGGGGAAGTTTGACAAATTGTGATGTCTAGACGACTGGGTCAGAGCATCTCCAAAACTGCAGCTCTTGTAGGATGTTCCCGGTCTGCAGTAGTCAGTATCTATCAAAAGTGGCCAAAGGAAGGAACAGTGGTGAACCGGCGACAGGGTCATGGGCGGCCAAGGCTCATTGATGCTCGACGGGTCAGATCTGTTTTGCCAGCAAAAGGGGGACCAACACAATATTAGGCAGGTGGTCATAATGCCTGATCAGTGGCAATAAAGTGATGCCTGATTGGTGTATAATACAATGAGAAACAATGCAATTTATAGTACAATAGAGTTCAATGCCTAAAACATGACATTAGTGACATGAAGTCAGTCCTTAATTTTTTAGGTTTTTCCAGATGGTCAAAAATCTCATTGTATTTGTATGTAAGTTTTTGTGATAAACCCCACTGCAGTATACCCATTATCAGATGTAGTGAAAACAGTGGTGTCTTAAAAAGGGAATGGAAACATATCTTCTCATCCCTCACAAAGATGAGTCATATACAGACGCCTGATCAATGGAGCGTTACCTTCTCATCTCATTTTCCCTGGAGCACACTTCTCTCACTGCACTCTGTTCCACTGACTGAGCTTCCCCGGGCTCACGATGGGAAGGGGCTGGATACACAGCCACGCTTTCTAGTTATGAAGACATCCGTCCTGTGTAGAGGAATGCCTCGAATCAGTGTGTTCACTGGTCTGAGGCTGAAAGACAACTGAAAAGACTACGGACTGTCAAAAATCAGTGGATGTCAGCTTGCTGGTGATGACACCAACGTCTGCACTGTGTAAGGTACTGAAATATAATCTATAAGACCAGAAGGGAAATACACCTGGATTTTTTTTTATTGTTCTGCATATATGTTCCACATTCAGGCACATAAGGGCAGTGTAGTGAGCACTATGGTTTTGCATGCTGGGTAATTGATTGTTAATGGCCCCTGAACTGTATACTGTGAATGGCGGATAAGAAGGGATGACTCACTTTGGGGGAGGAGGGAGAGAAGCAGAAATGGTGGAATGACTCATTGTTGTGTTTCCTGAGTCTGTTTACAGCTTCTGAGATCTCTGACCTGACGATAGCCATCGAGCAGGAGCAGAATTTTTTTTTAAAGCCATAGAGGTGGCATCACTGGTACACAAGATTTATGGTAAAAGATAAATAAATTATAGATACAAAAAGGGTCCTACACACAGCACAGTTTGAGCATGCTGATAATTTATTAACCATGTTTGGGAAGGGGCCATCAAATCAAGCTTTTCCTGCAATAATAAAATGAAAGGCAGTCAAAAAAAGAAGGAAAAAAAAACCCAGTACAGAAGGATTTAACATAATGACTGCAAGTTTATTAAATGAGAATTCAACACAGTGTTTGGTTCTGTGAGCTGTGCCACTTCACCCTGCTGCTTTCACCGTTCGATTTGACGGTGTTAAAATCCACAAAAACTAAAGACAAACTACTCACATTTGCTTTGTTTTGAAATCAAAACCAGATAATAAATCCGTCTGAGACTGCACAGACTATTACACGAGAAACAACTGCACTTCTCTCTTCTTGAATATATCAAACCTATTTTTCCCCTGTAGCTTGAAAAGGCCTGGATACACAAAGTCAGTCCTTCATAGCGAGTCTCCTGACAATATATTTTGTACATTAAATCATTGCCTTGCATTTATTGAACTCTACCTTTAAAATATACTCGGTTGCCAACTTGCTCAAATAAAAATAAAACAACTGCAAAGACAAACTGCAATAATATGCTTCTGATAAAAATTTCATTAGAAATTTCTTGTTTTCTGCCACAGCAGATCTATTTTTTTGTTCGGACAGAAACAGCAGAAGCAGAAATGTTTCATTCTTTCTTATATCACGGCGTTGTCCAATTCTTGAACCCAAAGGTGTTGATTAATTTTCTATAATGGTACATCAGTGTTGGACATCACAGATTTATATTAATGCACTGATTTTAATACCTCTCGATTTCTGTATAGAGTTATATCGCAGACAAACTTCTTAAGGTTAATAATAAATAAATAAATAACAGTATTTAATATAACAAACATATGACTGTTGATATGGTGAAATTTCTGCAAACAGGTATTTAATTAACATTTATTTAATTAGTCTTTAGTATCTGCACCATGTAATAATTAGTAGGTTTTCTGCTACAGGAAAGTCTTAAGTTTAGAGCAGTTTGTAATTTCTTGTTTCTCTGTTACATGACAAGCTCCACCTTATGAATTAGTAACTTCAAGAAAGAGGCAAAAAGGCTGGTAAAGGAATCCATATTTATAGCTGTTATAAGAACTTGTCTAATGCTCATTCCTCAACATTGAATTAAACTGTTGACAATTTACTGTGGTATAAGAAAAATAGCACATTTTGAGCTGTTTTATTTTAGGCCTCTAAAATCCAATTTAGTGTCAGCACAAACTATCAGGTTTTATTCCTTACTTAAAATTTTGTCTCAAATGCACTTCCTTACTTAACACCAAATAGTTACTTTAGAGCAAACTGGCATAGTGTATCCAGGTCTTTAGTGGAATAGGACTCTTAAGTTTACTTATGGTTGGACATTCTCTACTTTAGAGAGAGCAACAGGGACAGCTACATCACCTGCAGCTGGACTGGGAGCTTTAGTGAGAACATTGGTGGGGCTCCTCCCATCTGCTCCACCTCCCCTCCCAATGATGCCCTTTTTTTCTTTCCCAGGAGGCTGTGGACTGGTTGTGGGTTTGGAGAACGCAGACAACAGCAGACCAGCGGTCATCATCAGGCCCCCCAGGGTCAGCATCCCAGTGCCGGCCTGTACACACATGTTCAGGGCCTTGTTGTATCGCATGGCATGGCGATCCACAAAGAGCAAATCTCCCTCGCCGAATGCCTCAATTCGAGTTGGAACGGCAAAACCCACCGCCAACATCACCAAACCGACAGCTAACAGGACAGTTCCAACTGCAAGAGAAATCTGAAAGGCACAGGAAGAGCTATGACCAACTCTGCATTAAAGTAGTGTAGTAGTTTCAAGTAGTTTTTAACACATACATTTACACACAGTAGGGAACATGTATAACTGAATGTGTTTTAATGGGAGCAAATTCACCTTGGTTGCAAGATTTCATTTAAACTATGTACATAGTCGTGTCCCCTAGATAAATGTCTAGCTTGCTAACTAGCCAGCAAAAGAAGGCAATCAATAGCCAATCTGTTATTCATAGCTGACACCATGAGCTCCAACAGATACACTGTCAGTGTTACAGTTATAAAACCTTTGTTTTTTTTATTCCCTTGTTTTTTTTAATCAACTGAAAATGATTGCAAAACTATAACTAGATCAGAGCTATACTAGTATAATAAAGTCGACCACCATATCGTTTCACCATGTCATTTGCAAAGTCTGAAGCACAGCAAAATGTATACTTTTGGTTTAATTGCTATTTGGTTTAAAATAGTTCCATCCTGCACAAAATTTACAAAAAACAAACAAACATATTGGCTGAGGTAAGTGTAAGGCTGAAAACACAGAGTATTTTATTCATATTTCATGTTTTATTTTCACTTCTTTGTATATTGCAGCAACCTTTTTACACATCATATTTGGTTCGCTTCTTGAAGCTGGGTTGATTTGGGATCTAATCGGATTAGATCAGATTTAATAAATTTTTGAAAGCGCTAGAAATCCAATAGAGATTGATTAGAATTGGATTGAGAAAATCACATCCAAATCCAAGACCTTTTGGTTCGCACCCATAAGTTCTTACCTGTAAAACTATGTTAAATTGAACTATGCCAAAACAAGAAAAGATAATTGGGTTTCATTCAAATAGACTAAATACTGCATATTTGAAAGTACCATTTCAGATCGGTAGTTAAAATCTGGTGATGAGGCTGACAATCATATTGACCCATTCCTCCAGGCTTACCAAACAATTGGCACAATTATCAAATTGAAGTGAAAAAAGAAATTCCCCCAAGGAAGCCAGGGAAAAGAAGTATGTATCGGTGCATTAAAAACAGTATTAGTACACCCTGCCACAAAAAAAGAGTAAATAAACTCATAAAAAAACTGAAATCTCCAAAACACCATAGATGTAAAATGTCCCTACCTTGCAGAGGCCTGAGCTCCACCACTGGTATGAACGCTGGTTCTGAACATCCTCCTGGTTCCATACAGAGGCTGTACACTCCTCATAGAAATAGTGCAGGTAGGAACGCACCCCAAACCTATAGCCTGGAATACTTTTAGCACGCTCTGGCCCATGCACCTCTGAGTAAGAGGCCATATTGTAGACCTGCGAACACACAAAAATAAAGTTCGCTTATAAATAAGAAATGTGAAAGGAAATGCTGTATGGAATGTTTGTATGAAATAGAAAATAAGCAATGCAAATTAATCTATATAAATATTATTGATGAGAGTGCGTGTACGCTATAGTCTGTCCGTATAATTGTATGCCCAGATATGGTAATTATTAACATTCAATCAGGTATTAATCTTCAGTTGAGTGTTTAAAGGCTCTGGCATGGAGAAGCTGGTGTTGGATCTGTGATGATCTCAAATGTTGTGCTCAGTAGCTCCCAGTTTTATAACCACAAATGACTGTATAAGACTGTAGAAAGAACATTACTCATAATCTTACACTCCGGTGCTCATGTTAGTTCTCACTTTCCAGTGTTCTGTATTGCTTAAAGATTTATGATTACACTCTTGATGTCACCCAAATGAGGATGGGTTCCCCTTTTGAGTCTGGTTCCTCTCAAGGTTTCTTCCTCATAACATCTAAGGGAGTTTTTCCTTGCCACAGTCACCATGGCTGCTCATCAGGGATAAATACACACCATTCACCTTAACTGTTAATTTCTGTAAAGCTGCTTTGAGACAATGTCTGTTGTGAAAAGCGCTATAGAAATAAACTTGACTTGAGTCTATGCAACATAACTTTTAACTGGAGAAACACACTTTGTACATTTTGATGAGATGACTTTTTACCTGAAAATGTTTTTTATTTGACCTTTTTTTTTATTTTTCAATATATAAATATTATATTTAAGTGTACATGCTGTAATCACGATAGCAATTTATCGGTCTTTATCTCTTAAAACATATTGACTCTGTCGATATGCTGTCTTTTTGCTCTCCGTCTGAACATCAGTGTGATCTGTGGATGCCTGGTGTTGTTAATCTCCAGAAGGTAACTGGTCACCCACTGATGAGTCACACACACACACACACACAGTTGTATGGTTGGAGCACCACAGTATTAGGATCACCGTTATACAACGTACAATAATACAATATCATATATCATTTCTATGTTCCTGTTTGCTCCATCATCCATCAATACTCTGCAAATATCACTAAACTCCTACTCAAGATGTTTTTTGGAAACCCGGCTTAGGGTTTCTGGCTCCATCAGGATCACAACATCTGACTTTTGGTTCAAAATAATGCAATCAATTGATTTATTTTTTATATACTATAATGCAAACAGTATTTAGTCCAGAATCCATTTCGTCCTGCCTCAAATCAGGTGTTTTTATTTCAATGCAAACCCAAAGGAGACCAAAATGCCACTTCTGATCTAAACAACAACAAAAAAAAATAAAATACTGATTTTCAACATGGTTCAACAGGTTATGATGCCTCAGTAGTATGCAAGACTTCTGAACATACGCATTTTAATTTCTTTTAGCTTTTATTTACCAGTAACCACTAAACATTAAATAATAGCTAAATAAACACCACACACACACACACACAACACCAGAGACACGCACTGTATTATTTCTCGCGCCCTTTCCATTCACTGCTGTAACACCGCTTTGGCGAGCAGCCGTTAGTGCGCGCGCGTCGACGGTTACAATTTAAATTCAAACCGGTGTGCATTTACATCCTTGTAAACGTAACGGTCGCTGCGCCATGATTTCTCTGAGGTAAATTACTGGAAAAAAACCCAAAGCTATACCCAGTCTGAAGGCTGTGCTGATCCTCAACACGGCTTCATCCGCTTCCGATGCGTCCCATGCTCGCTCCTCCTCGCCACAAGCAAGGAAATAAATAAATAAATGAAGAAATAAATTAATGAAAACCTCGCACTATCTTCCGTAATATAGCCAAAGCACTCCGAAGCCATTAGTCATTCGCCAAGGCGGCGTCCCATTGCTCATATTATCGTACATAGTGGCAAAATGGCCATCTGTGGTAACTATGGTGACCTGAAAAGCACTATTTATAATCTACTGTAATATAGCAAAATGTGGATTTGCCCGGTTCTATGATTCTTCTAGTTAATAAACTATCAAACTATTAATGGAATAAAT
>JAAIIK010000100.1:1380044-1411066 GCA_014706435.1 Silurus glanis
TGTGTGTGTGTGTGTGTGTGTGTGTGTGTGTGTGTGTGTGTGTGTGTATGATCAGTAAATAACTAAATATATTCCTGTTTTTGTCAGGAATGAGGAATTAGGCTGGGGTCACGTTGCAGTTTAATCTCATTACATAAGTCTTTGTGTGCGTTCAGCAATACCTCGTTCACAAAAGTGATCATATTTGGTGAGTGAAATGCATTCTGGTATAACAAAACCCTTTTGTTTACTTTGTACTTTCAACATTTCCACAGATCCATGAACACACGCTGATTATATTCCTGTTCATTAATTTCCACACTGTTTTATTGTCCTTTTTTTTCACCAGTGTTGCATGGCCAACTTGTAAAGGTTTATAAGGATTTTGCCCAAGTTCCAATGTTTGCTCTCCTCCTTTGTTATTTGCTCTCCTATTTGTGATCTCAGACTTATTTTTAGTGTTTGTAATGCGGATTTCAGCTTGCCTGTTTGTGGATACTGATTATGGACCTACCTTAGTGATCACATTATACTTAAATGTCCCTTAAGGACAACGTATGCAACTTGTGAACAAATTGAAACTGGAAATATACAGGCATTAAACCTACCTTGTTCCCTTTTTCCCTTTTTGACAAAAAAAAAAAAAACAATGCTTGGTGAAGCAGCTTCAACATGATAGAGATCTTTGGTGAGTTTTTTTTAAATAAAAAAAAAAAGTCACCCCTGGTGTGAACTAAAGGTAAATTTTTTTTTTTATAAAAATTCTGCATGTTGTTTAACAAAGTAAGGAGAGGTCAACTACATTTGTAACCATCTTCCCTTTATTTGAGCCTTACACCTATATTAACAGCAACAATCTATCAAATATGAGTGTATTATTGCTGTGATTACTGAGAAAAGATCTGAATGCTGGAGAAAGACTCACAAAAGTGAATTAAATTTTTTTTCTGCACCAAGTGCCATTTTATAGGTCTAGGACAAGGATAGAAGTGTTATTGTTTAAAGATTTACCCTTTTCTGATCAATGTGTTGATTGATTTAGGACACAGTCCACCTCAACAATGATAAACTATAATGAATGGATATTATGTGCCACCCAAATGAGGATGGGTTCATTTTTAATTCTGGCTCCTATGAAGGTTTCTTCCTCATACCACCTCAGGGTGTTTTTCCTTGCCACTAATGCCAATGGCTCGCTCATTAAGGATAAACGTATAAAGAACAAATTTAAAGGCAATAAACTTCCATTCGCAACAGGCAACAAGCAACAAACATTCCAATATCACAACCTCTTTATCTGTGCAAAGCTGCTTTGGGACAATGTTCATCGTTAAATGTGCTATACACATAAAGCTGAATTGCATTGAATTGAAATATTCCTGGCAATATGCTAGATACTTAAATTAATGTTTATATTCTTTGTCTGTCTGTATTTTCTATCCCAATTTTTTCATATTTAAAGGAAATTGCTTATGTTGTTAGATGGTCCTCTAGCTGCTTCTACTAAAAGAATACAAGATACAAAACATAGATCATTAGACACATAGTTAAGTTATTTGGGCTGTCCTAGATGATTACTGTCAGAAAGTCTGTCTGCTTGTGGCTTTCACTTATTACTACATACATAATCTATTTATCTATCTTATCTAGATTCATATGTGCTATTTGAACATCCTATTCCACATTTATTCCTCTGGTAGGGTTGAGGAGGCCTGGGGTGCAGCCAGCATTCCAATTCATCCCAATCCATGTATAATATCATGTAACATACATGTAATCAATATTTTCATGGAGCTGGATTTCAAGTGCAAAGCCAATGCTGGAAAAGGTTTTGGTCTCCATGTCCAAGGACATCCTATACAATTGTGTGCTTCCAAGTTGTGGTAACATTCTGGGGAGAAACTACAAATGGCTAGAAAAGCAGATGTCCCAATACTTTTGGAAAACATAGAAAATGCATATAGTCATTGCATTAATTCAATGCAAGCCTACGCGATGAGCGTTCACGGTCTCTTGCGCATGTCATACCACACTCAGAATTCTAAACGAGATTAAACTTCACATGATCTAATAGCTTTAATCCTTCAAATGCATTTTAATTCTGTCATTATGTAAAGCAGTGAAAACAAGAGCTTCGGGAGCATGATTATGGCAATAAAATGTGTGTGTGAGTGTGAGAGAATGGGAATCGTGGTTCTGTGTTTGAGAGCCATTTAACTAGAAGCATGTGGCTCATAAAAATGCATTGAATAGCTTTAATGAATCCATGAAATAAATCCGTTTAAATATATAACTGTAATATCACAAGACACAGGTGTCTCTCCAGATTTGGAAGTGCGAAAGCGGCTGCAAATTCCTGCAATAAATCTCTAGTTTGTACAAAATCTATATGACTAATAACATCATTTCTGCATGGCACTGTAGTCTTGAATCTGATTTCTTTATGTTACATGTTTTCATCAATATGCTGTTTCACCTTTTTATTGTTTCTATGTTAACAATTTACACAGGTAGCTTGAATAGTGGATGCTCCACATGAACTTATTAAAAGTGTGTAATTGTTGCCATCTAATGTGGTATTTATTTAATATTGGGAAGTGGTTGGATTGGAAGGTCAGGGGTTTAAGCTCTGGTATCACCAAGCTGCCACCCTTAGAGCCCTTGAATAAGGCCCTTAACCCTGTGTGCTCCAGGGGTGCCGTGCTCCAGGGGCTGACCCTGCGCTCTGACCCCAGCTTCCTAATGTTGCTGGGATATGCGAATAAAGAATTGTGCTGTAAAGTAAATGTAACAAGTATAAAGCACCTTTTTTTCTGTGTTTTCCTTTTAATGTAATGAGTTGAACTTTAAATTTCAGGGTCATTTAAAACATATCTTTCAGGTTTTTGTGCAATTTGAATTTGTAGCTACTAATAGATGATCTGCTACAATCTGTACACTGCATATCAGTGAAATGGTATGAGTTTACAGGGGCACCTGAAGGACAGGGTGGTTTTGTCTGGATTTAAACTATCTCTCATTCGGCAGCCCTGTGGGTACGAGAGACAGCAAGGTGATAAGAGCTCACACCCTCAAAATGAACAGGATGTCATGTGTGTGTGTGTGTGTGTGTGTGTGTGTGTGTGTGTGTGTGTGTGTGAGCGTGTGGACAGCCAGATGTGTGCTCCATGAGCAACAAAAAGCAAGTGACTTGAGAAACCAGTGAGCCAAAGACAGTGAAGAAAAATGGAAGAATGCTATCTTAAAGATGCTGCATAAACTTTTGAAATAAGCCCTGAAATAAGCTCCACCCTGTTTTCCTTCAAATGCAATATGTAGTTTCAGCCAAGGTGATGGAATCAGTTGTGAATAAGCTAGAATTACCCATGCGTTTATTGAATCTGTAATTCATCTCAAAAGAAATAAAATGCTACAACTTTTGCCCTGAACACAGAAAATTGTAAGAGAATTCTTATCAAAGTCAAAAATATTTCGCACATTCCCCAGCTAATAACAAACCAAATGAAATACATTTGCTTTTTAATAAATACAAGGAATACATCTAGACACTACAAAAGCAGTTCCACCACTCCAACCTGAACATAAATGGGAATAAAACAAATCCACAGAATGGACACACAAGAGACCAGGATACACAGAGCTGGAAATATGGCCCTCTGTAAGTACTGTTATGAAAGCAAACCCATCAACACACTGATATGAGTGTGAGATTTAGTAGCATCATGTTTTCTAATGCGTTAAGAGTGGATGGTAAATACCATGGCTGTGGGTGGACGAGGCAGGCTGTGGAGGACTGTAATTTCCTAATAATGCCGGGTTACAGAGGCTGTTTCTGCACTTTAAGGCCGTTAGAGCGGGCCGCTCTGTAAAAAAAGGTGAAAGCAGCACAATTTGGGGAAGAGACGAAAATAACCAGAGACTGCTGATGAAAGACAGAAACGCAGGTTTGAGAGCCAGGGCCAAAATGACTGCAGGGCGCAAACTGCCTAAGAGGCTCGAAAGCCAGGGCCAAAATGACTGCAGGGCGCAACCTGTCTAAGAGGCTTTCTCACCAGGCTTTTGACATGAAAATGGTACAATATTATTTACCAAGCGCCTCTCTATGGGACCGATTCTGTCTGATAGCATCAGGACTAAAAGGGTGGATGGGAACAAGGAAATGCAATAACATAAATCACCAGAGAGCGGGCTGACTAATCAGTAGGCTACATTCGGATGTGTGAACACCTTCAATGAGCTAATGGATCCAAAAGGCTCATCCTAAGGGTAGAGAAATACGTTAGGTCCATTGTGATTTCGTTTGTATTTTGAGAAAGTTTCCAAGACTAACAAAAACAACTAGATTATGTTTTAGGCAACGTCGTATTTAATCATTTAACATGTATTAAAATAATATCCGAATATTAAATATCTAATTTTTTTTTTGTGGCAGCTTTTGTAAGGCAGCAGAGACCGACGAATAAGCAAGACATGATTTATTTAAACCAGACAGACAAACAAATTTAAAACTTAAACCAAAACAAAGAGAAAAAAAAAACAGGCAGCAAACAGACTACACAAAAACCCGAACTTCAAACCAAGATCATGGATAAAATTAGCATAAACAAGAAACAAAGCTTTGGCACATCAAGTGAAAACCATGCTGAACTATACTTCATGTTATATGCGAGTGTTTGTAGCTTGTAATACATGTAGTGTGATCAAGTTCAGATCGTAAAAAGCATTGTGCTGGAGAGAGTAGTAACAATGTTTGTAGCATGCTGTGCAACTTGGGAGTAGGAGTTCACTAACAAATCCTGCTCTGACATGGCGGCTATATGTTGAGGGTGATTTTCTTTCAAAAGGTGATTTTTCTTGCAAAATCTTTCACATAATTTTTTGGACTGGTTTTGCACCAGGTTTCTTTAAAACTCAACGTTTAAATCGGATCACGTTCGGCCATTTACCTATCTACATTCGGTCAAAACGTATCCATAGTTAAAAGACAAACAATCCAGCCAATCAGAACCCCAACACTCTAGGGATTGATTATGAAAAAATGGGAAAACATGAGACTAAAGCACAAGGGACCCGCACATTCTGGTGCTATGGCTAAGAATTTCGAATGACATAATACATGCTAGTCATGTTAAACAAATATAGGGGTTATATACACACAGACTAATGAGAGAAAATAAAAAAACAGGCTCCAGCAGTGATTCAGGGGTGAGCTAAAGCAGAAGCAAACCAGGAATCCAGAAACAAGTGGCCTTTCTGAATAAAAAAAAGTGATTGAATATATATGCCAAAAGTCACATGAAGCACAATTATTCCCTGAGAACTTCTGAATTTACTTTCAATGTACCATATGTGCAACATTACAGCCGTACACTCGGGCTGCTGATAATTTCAAGCGGTGAGAGTGATGTCAGTGTCATATCCGACACATTGTACCTGTGTGATCATGCTTTCAGAAGAAGTGTGAACTACACTGGCTGCCAACTCATGTGGAAATGATTCCATGCAGCCCTACACGTATTGCTAACTAGCACATTCGATGCCACTTGCTATCCACTGTGACACTTCTATTTACAGATGAATAAAAAAAATCTGAATGCGTGGCCTGAAAATGCGCAGAAAAGCACCTAATTTTTGATCAAGGGCCATAGAGTTAATTTATGTAATAGATAATTGTACATAAAACAAAAGAGAGCTACATCACATGACATAGATCTACATAACAGAACACAGAGCTCAGGACTAAAGTAAGTTGTCATATAGATCAAGACCAAAGGTCAAGACCAAATACATATATCCAATACAGATACAGGAAGAGAAGAGCTTACTGAGACTGATGGTGTATTTCAGTTACATACAAGTGTTTAGGCAATGAGCAGTATTAAGCCCAATACATCACACTGCAATTTCTGTTTCGCTGTGCCAATAGACTAATTATGGAGGCTATTAAATACATAGA
The DNA here is from genome assembly GCA_014706435.1 of Silurus glanis. NCBI lineage: Eukaryota > Metazoa > Chordata > Actinopteri > Siluriformes > Siluridae > Silurus > Silurus glanis. The sequence continues at coordinate 1,385,980 of JAAIIK010000100.1, forward strand.
TTTGACACTAATAATTAATTAATCATAATTAGTGATAATAAATTAACTATTTTTTATTTGCAAAAAGCAAATCAGAGGAGGCAGCATCTGCTTATTTCAATGACCAAATAAACTAGAAAAAGATAAAACATATGGTGGAAGTGAACTGTAAAGCAAATGAGTGCTCAGTCAGCAAATCTGTTTTTTTTTTTTTTTTTTTTTAAGAGAACATTGAATTAACAATAATAACAATAATAATAATATTAATAATGAGATAATTGTAAAAAAAGAAAGATTTGTATTTTATTTATATTATCTATGAAATGGCTATTTTGATTTCATGACCTTGTACAAGATAAAAACCGATAAAATGCAAAAAAAAAAATTGCTTGATTAAGTGCTTTTTATAAACTGAAGAATGACAGGATGGAAGCCATTTTGTCAATCTGTAAAAAATAATAATGCAGTAAGATATGATAATACAGTATAATATCATAATGTAAATGTGATATCTTCTGACTGATTTATCACTGTGCTTTCCTTTTTTTACTTTTATGTCTTAACTTGCATCTTCTTTTATGCTATGCTATAGACAGCAGGGAAAGAAAACACTGTCTTTTCTTCATTTCCCTGTCTAGTCTTCATTTTCTGTCCAGTGATTATAAGCTTAAATGCAAGTGTTTGCAGTCAGTGTTTGTCCAGATGCTACTTAAAAAACCTGTTTCCAACCAGAGAACAATAAATTGAAATGAAGTTCATGCAGGTCATTTGTATAATATGAATGTTGTACCTAGACGCCTGCGTAACCCAACTTTGAATATGTGCAACTTTCCATGTGTAAATGCTGATGCATGTTTCTGAGTAAAGACACCGAATTGCATTGCACACGTCACTTAAACCTGTGTTTCACAGTTAATGAAATGGTTCCTATGTGCATATGACTATAGCAACAATTCAGGCTAAAATTACATACATCTTCACAAACAAGTACATCCTTTTATATCATAACTACAAATCCATGCCATTAGACCAAAGCTACACATTTAGTCCATTACATCAGTTCTTCAGATCTGAGTACATACTGTATTAAAAGCATAATTATAAGAGTGTTTTAGGTTCCTACCATTATACAAGCTTTAGACATAGACTATTACATTCATGTTCAGCATACAGGTACGTATCATTAAATCAATGCTATGTGTACAAGTACATTCCACTGCATACAAGTACACACCATTACATCAGTTATTATTCCTGCGTGCACACGGTAAACACAGGCATTAACGTAGAACATAGAATCGCATGTTAATGTTGCATACGCAATTTAATAACGGTATTACACATACAAACGCGTATCCTTACCCCGATGTAAAAAAATACATGCAGATATGTCTGCGTATGCACACTTATGCACACATTTATGCATACGAAAATAATACGAATGTAAAAGATTGCATGTGCACTCGACTTTAAAAAATATTCGCAGCAGGTGATTGTTCGAAATTTTCCCATTCTGACGCATATACATTGTGAATACACACTTAATGCTTTCAAATAGTCCCAATCAGGTCCAGACCGGGCCTTTTGAGAAAGCCCAAGCCCGCAATCTTACAAAACTATACATTTAAAACAGTTCATTACTGTACCAATCCTGCAGGCGAAAGCGAGAGAATATTAAAAGTGATGTGGAGTCCACTGGCCTTCTGCACTGTGAGCAGTGAAACTGTCAAATCTGTGGGCTGTGTGTCACGGACCTGCAGAAATAAACACGGCTGATCAGCGCTGTCAGAGGAGAGAGAGTGTGAAAAGCTCATTCTCCCCCAGGGGACTGTCAAGGTAGGTGGTGTTGTGTGGCTGCGGGCTTGAGCACAGAAGGATGCAGAAAGTTTAATAGCGCTACCTATTAGTGATATAGCATGGAAGCCCTAAACCAATAGTTGTGAGAAAAAATTTTTTAGTGTTGTAGTGCTGTGTCATTATTTAGACACGATATGTCATTATTTTGACACTTCAGAATCAATCACATTTTTTATTGCATATTAGACCATAATTCTTGCATTTACTGGCCGCTTTAATTGGAACATCTATACAGTTCCACTGGCCATTCATTGCAATAAGTCGGTCATCCAACCATGTGAGAGCAGATTAATATGTAATACAGGTCAAAAGCTTCAGGTAATGTTCTCATTACACCTGTGATTTGATGTAAAATGTTACCGTGCTGCGGGACTGGTTTAAATATTTAAGAAACGGCAATTTTTCAATTACAATTGTCCTAAAGGTTTACGCAGAACAATTCAAAAAACAAACAAACGAACATAATATTTAGTAAGCTGAAATTCTATACATCAAAATGTTGTTTTGATGAGAAAAGTCAGGAAATAACCATACTGGTTTGATCTGACATGTCTATCGTAACTAACACAAACATGATTTACAACCGTGGTAAGCAGAAATGCACCTTACAAACATCTATGCAAAACGCATTGACTAATATGCTTGATGTGCTACAACAGCAGCAATACTGCTGAGTCTCACAGAAATTGTGTTCAAGCAACACGGTTGATACCAGTAGACCAGTAGGAATAACTACAAATAAATAAGAAAAAAGATGTATATGTCAAATTATAACTACCTCAACTGCGTTCACTTATGTTGTGTCAAAATAAAATGGTCAAAATGGTCATGACATTGATATAATCCTTTTTTGGTTATATATTAGGTTAAAAATGAAGATGCCTATTCTAACAATGTGTATATATACACTATATGGACAAAAGTTTTGCATATTCTATATTTATTTTCAATTGCTTTTATAATTATTTCCATTCTTCTGGTAAGATGTTCCTATTTTGGACTGATGTTGGGTGAGGGTAAGGGTTAGGGTTCCAATTGCCCCCCAAAGGTGTTCAAGTCAAGTCAAGTCAAGTCAAGTCAAGTTTATTTCTATAGCGCTTTTCACAACAGACATTGTCTCAAAGCAGCTTTACAGAAATCAACAGTCAAGGTGAATGGTGTGCATTTATCCCTGATGAGCAAGCCGTGGTAGGGTTGAGATCAGATCTATAGCAGCCCACTCAAGATCTTCCAATCCCATCCTTGTAAACCATATCTTCATGAATCTGGCTTTGTGCACAAGGGCATTGTCATGCTGTGTGTCTCCAACTTTGTGGTAACAGTTTGGGAAAACAAAAAAACGTCAGAGAATTTGAACCTGTTTTTATATATTTATATATAATTGTATTGCTGATGTGGTATTGTTGTCTATAAGGATCTTTTGGGAAGACTTTCTGACTGTACAAGTACTAGTTAGGGTTGGTAATCAATGCTAAAACTGCATGCAGCTCAATTTGATGACCTCTAAAGCTTAGAAAATATATATGCAAAAGGTGAATCTAGCTGTAAAAGTGTTTGATGATACAATGAATGCAGTCTGAGTGAAGAGGTAGCACTTAAACACTTCAAAAGTATATTTAGAGTATTTTTGTGCATGTGCACACACACACACAAATGATGACAGATGCAAGGAGGTGTGCAGGATGTGCATGTGCATGACAAACAAAATATTAATTATGAGAGACAGGGTATCACTTAGAATAACCAGATGGAGCTGTTTAATTGTGTTTTCCCTGAAAATATGTGTAAGCTTAATTATCCCGAATTTAATTATATGTCATTTTCAAAGTGCATTAGCATAGAAATAAGACTTCATGATGGATTTTTTTATTCCTATATGCAATCCAGGAGAAGGAATATATAACACTTGTTGTTTTCCATCACAACAAGCTACCCTCCTGCTGATTTACACATACATCTAACTGTAATTAGTGCTCAAAGAATTTGTTATAAATGATATCAGGCACGGTATGGGGGAATGCCCACCTGAAGGTAAATTTTTGATTTACATTGTCATGCAAAAGTATTTACCCCCCTTTAAACTTTCACATTTTGTATTTAGATAACCTGCATCTGCAAAGGAATTATTTTATTTGTTGAAGGGTAAAATTGATTGTTGGTAGCTGGTTGCAGAATTATTCCCTGGGTGAATGATTATTCAACCAATTACCAACGATCAACAACAAAAAAAGGTGGGTTTTCACTAGTCTTAAAAGAAACACCTTTTGGAAGAACCTTGCAAGGCTCAATCTAGCAACCGTTGTCTTATTAAAAGTATAATTAGGATTTGCATGCTGTTTTGTAAATTGTACATGTACTGTAAACTCAACAGAAATTGTGAATTACTTGTCATAAATGTTTTATTTACTACTTTAAATGAATAATGCAATAATAAAATAGTTTTCTATAATATGTGTATGTAATTTATTAGTACAAACTAGCGGCTTCTCGCGAACTATCAATTTTTCACGAGTTACTCTTAGTCCGGTTCCTAATGAAAAGTCACGAACTATCGAGGTTGCGAGTGTCGAGGTTCCACTGTATTTTGATTCCATTGATGGAGTTTCTACCCCATTAAGGAATATTCTATATTCTAAATAAACATTCTTTATTATCGCTAGAGATTTTAACCATGCAAATATCAAATCAGTGCTCCCAAAACACCATCAGCATGTGGACTTGTTTACACAAACATCCCCGGCGCATATCCTGTGGAGCCCCACCCCCACCTAATTACAGCATACAGACCGCTCGTCAGACGCTCTAAACTGAAACAGGTGAATACCTGGCCAGAAGGAACCACCTATGCTCCAACAGCATTGTGGACAACCCGACCCCACACACCCCTCACACACACTCTTCACCCTCCTACCATCAGGAAAGTGGTTTCGAAGCATTCGGGTCTCACATCCAGATTGTGCAACAGTTTTTTCCCTCAAGCCACCAGGCTCCTCAACACAATTTCTTTCTGTTTCAAACGGTTTCAAACAGCAATTTTAGTGATAAAAGCATGTCTTCCAAGCGCCCAAGTATGTCCCCTGCTTGTAGTAAAAAATAAAAGAAGAGGAAAGTCATCAGTTTAGAGCAGAAAATTAAAATGATAAATCAGCATGGAGCAGGAAAGACTGTCACAGTCATAGTACCATCTTTGACTTACGATATTTTTGACTTATGATGGGGTCTTCATAATGTATCTCCATCATAATTAGAGGACTACCTGTATATCCCACCCACCAACATGTGTCATGATGGAGAGATTAGCAGTGTTATTCACTTCACTTGTCATAATGTGATCATTATATAATTATCATTACATATTATCATTACATTACCAACCTATCAGAAAATCCCAGCTTCTAAACCAATCATCTTTGAGAATGGTTAGATAATGTCATGGAACAATGTACAGCATGGCAAAGCATTTGCATACAAAACAAAAGCTCTTAAAAAACATGAAAAAACAATTTTGTTTCAATTGTCCCAAAGAACAAATAATGATTGTGATAAACAACAGACAAATGCCTTGAGAAACGTGTTTGTGCTTGGATTAGATTGGATTAACAAGCATGCATAATTCAAAATAAACTAATGATAATAAAAAGGAATTATTAAATTACACTTTTAACAAAATATTAATAAACTACTAACAAACAACAAACAAATAAATAAGTAAATAAAGGTTAGGGTTTCAGTCAGCCAGAGTGCTGTTGTATAGATAGGCAAGCTGTAGAATTAGGGAATGCATGTAATGACCATGGAAAATGGAAAACCCCATGCTGTGTGTAACCTCAGTTTCGTGTGTGATTCTCAAATGCCATCCTATAGATTGGTTCCGGCCCTGGTTCCACATCGGATTATACGGTTAGTCATGAATAGTATATATAATATTTCAATCCGATCCAGTGGCCGATAGAACCTTTTCAAGATGATGAATTGCCTTTAAATGTGACAATTCTTTGAGCTAGGCTTTTTAACTGATGGATTAGATTCCTGCAGTTCCCTTATCACTATCAGCCCAGGCAAGCAAGGTAAGTCTGTAATCCTCACTGTGCCAATCCTAGCTCAGAACATGTGCCCCAAAATTTGCTTCTGTTTCCCTTCCTCATAGTTAAGTTATTTTTCCCCCCATATTATATTCCCCTTACATGCTTTCTCACCCTTTCCACCTCCTCCCACTCCATCTTTTTAGCACCACCTCAGCTATCGTATCCATGTAGCCCCAGGCTAGCACATATCGCATGGAGTGGGGAGGGATTTCTACATTTTCCCTCCATGTCTGACTTCAGTCAGGGAGTTTCTGGGGCTACATGCAGCTTACTGGAAATGTTGTACTATTTCAAAATAGTACAGATATTGTGCTTACAACAAAAACAATATTTCACAGGGGAGGGCTGAGTTTTTTCTTTGAACCTTATTCTTACCAATTCCTACCCAATACCTAGCTCTCAATGATCAGACCACCAATTAGAAAGGGTGAGAAAAGTAGAAATAACGTCTACTTATTGTATTAGCTCTCATCTAAATACATGAGCTCAGAGATCCCCATGATTGGCTGGTGTTATTTTAACTAGAAGGGGTAGGTGCATAAAATCCCTTCCACCAAGAAATCCAGCCAGTTCTTGGATTCCTGACCATAGTGGGTCTCCAAGGTCAAGGGCTTGCCATCTCCCAATCAATAACCAATGATTCCTTGTTGCAAATCTCAACCCCTATGAGGCTCAAATACACAATGTCAGCATTAAAATCAAGGTAGTTCCTTCGGCACTGCACAATTCTCTCATTTTAAATAAATAAGTGTCTTAAGACATTAAATCCTTCTTATTTAAAGACTAGTGTCTACTTGATGTCTATAAACCATAGTCATAATGCTCATGGCTGGATATGCCACTTATTTATTTTCCAGCTTGTTTAAAGCACTCAGGTTGGATCACTGACATTTACCCATCCATGGTTGCTTTAATAGTGAAACAGATTGTTGTTTTGTGGACGGCGGAAACAGCATCCACACTCTTTTTATGCATTTGTTTGTCACTTATATGATGATAAGTGAAATGCTGGAGCCATCCTCTTCCTGTACTGACACTTTATTTGTACATAAGCACATCCTTACTTCCTGCTTTCAAGCAGCCCTTTTTAATGCTCTGACTCTGCTACCCCTGATTTAATTATTCAGACATTTTTAGCCCCGTGATGCCCTCCATTATTGACAGAGTCTCTATTATGGTCTTCACGTTAAAAGACAGCGGCATCAAATTCCAGTTGTAAATGCCACATCTGCAATCAACTCTAGACCTTTAGTATAGTCTCTTATGTTCGAATTAATGAGGCATCGATCCACAGCTGCCCACAACGGAAAAGTCAATTGGCCAATGACCAATCATGCCTTGAAATGCAGACACTGTGTATTAAAAGGGCTGTAATTCTTATGTATTCTGCACTCTGGATGTATCCAAATGACCTCGAATTAAAACTGACTTCTTTATGTTAATCTCAAAGTCATGCTAGATCGCACTTAATTAATTTCCAGGTCCTTAATTATGTACCATTAACAACTAATGCGCTGTATAATAATATAGAAGACACAAAATATAACCTTTTCATAGGAATTGAGCTGTGTAAATGCCAATACATTTGCAAGCATGAGACAAAGATCATTTTGGCTTATATATGGACAGATGAGTGACGAATTTAAGAGGGAAAAAAAACGTGACTGCTGTAGAGGATGCCATTTTGCTGGTTTGGGGATCCATACTGCCCAATTCACAGGGCCTGAGGGTTTTCTGAATGTTTTGACATATATGAAAATTAGGTCAATCATATTCTATGATGTTTAAACTTGACAGAACTTAAGCGAATTGAACACCTATGGAAGAAACGTCTTAGACTCTTTGCTCTCCACCACTATCATCACAACAAATGATGGAATATCTTTGGGAAAAAATTAAGTTGGTCATGTAAATACAGTCCAAGAGACTTTGAGAATCAATGCCAATGTGCAGTGAACCTGTTTTGAGACACTTTATAGTCATTTTTACCTTTAATATTTCGAAAGATGGGTGTAAATCTAATGTACTGTAGTTATATCTGGTGAGGGAAGATGTGTGGGGTAACGTTAGCTTGAAATGACTCGTGTAATGAACAGCATTCATCGTTCCGCGAGACACCTTCTCTCTTTGGTTCTATCTGAAATCAGAAATCCATAGTCAGTTGACAGAGTGCAAATGAATAGTTTGAATAATTAATGCATTTGAATATTCACCCCCTCAGGCCTGCATAATTCTCTGTTTGGGCATGGTACAGACAAGAAGCTTTTTCACAAAGCTTTGAGTGAATGTGTGTGTGCACGTGTGTATGTGTGTGCATTTAAGTGAAAAAAAAAAAAGAAACACTGAAAGGTAAGCTCATATTCACCTTCAATGTCTACACTTTAACACGTATGTCTCTGGGGCTTTTACGAGCACAGAAAAGAAACCCAACAGTGAGGAGAAAAAAAATTGTTGGGAAAATAAGTTAGTGAAGCGTGAAATCATTCCTACCCCCCTCTGTAATTTCGCTTCAGGATTGGGTTCACAGGCAATGATTTCAATCCCCCCAGGCACTCCTTTAATATACTATTTTAAAGTCATGCCCCTGTGCCTTATTTATCTTCAATTGTGTCTTAGGCAGTCCAATATTTCCCAGTGCTGAATACATTTGCCCTCCATGAGCTTGTTGTTTGGTCTGTCTCTCTCTCTCTCACTCTCTCTGTCTCTCTCTCTTTTCTTGTGCTGTCTCGAAATTGTCCACTCTCTCTCTCTCTCTCTCTCTCTCTGTCTGTCTCTCTTTCTCTCTTAGCCAGACGGATTGATTTTTGTTTTTCCATGCGATGTGATGTGGGCCAGCGCATTGAGTGGACGTGATTACATTGGCCGCCTTCTCTCTCCTGAGGTTTCACGCTTGGCGCTGTCACAGGGTCAGTGTGAGCTTTGGAACTTTTCCTGAGGGGGTCAAAGGTCATAAATGCGCTATACTCGCTTCCCTTCCCTGTAGCACCTCCAAATGAAAAAAGACGTGACCAAACAACGCAGGTGATCGCTTCCATAATCTACCGTACCACAGTCACGACATGCCCGAGCATCTACCAGAATGGTCTGGATGGCAGGAAAGGAAAAGCATTAGCATCTCTCACAGACACACACACACACTCACTCTCACACACACACACACACACACACTCACACACACACACGTGTACCAGCATATTTTTAGATCTTAAATTGCTAAACGCAGAGTTACAGGAGGTTACAATGTCTACAACTGGGTTCCTAAAAAGCTGCTTTTGGAATTACGACATGTGGTGCAATGAATCGCATTAAAATTAAATAGAATATATTGTAATAATGACTGTTTTACAGATTTTGTTACCCATTTTTATTAAATGTTTACTACAATTTTGTGTCACCATTATTGCATTATTCTTTTTCTATTATTAATAGTTATGTGGTAACCACTTTGCACAGGTGCTGAAATCCATATTTCCATTTATCTTTAATGAATTTACTGTATTTGTATCATTTTTCTCAATAACTACGCTACTTAATATTTCAAGATTGTTAGCAAACATCTCTCCCACATTATACCCTATATGAACAAAAGTATTCTGACACCTGATTTTTCCAACCATCTACTGATTCTTCTCCAAACTATTAACACAAAGTTCATCTCACCATATATAAGATGACTCTGAATATGGCAACATTACATTTCCCCTTTACTTGAACTAGGAGACCCAAACCTGCTCCAGCATGACAAAGCTCATGTGCACAAAGGATGATATAGTTTACATGGTTTGGCATGGAAGATCTTGACCTTAACCCTATTGATCACCTTTGGGATAAATTGGAATGATGACTGCCCCACAGGCCTCCTCACAGTACACTAGTACCTGACTTTACTAAACTTTTCAAAAAGCACATTTTTTTTTTTTAATATTTATTACACTTGCATACTTTGTTCACCTTCCAGCTAGTCTAAATTAGACTGCCTTTAAAGTCTGGGACAGATATTTCAGTAATGAGTCTTAAACTTGTGCTAAAATACTTGTTCTAAAGTATTTTTTATTTCATAACACATAAAAGACCTTTACCTCTTCATATCCAAATCTAAATCTTGATTTAATCTTTAACAAGCCAAATACACAACATCAAATAAGAACATGCAACAAATGAACTAAAAAAAAACAACAACTGTAAAAGCAGCCAAAAAAAACAACCACAAATCGGTTCCGATATCATGCTTTTTTACAAATCAAAAAGTATTTCACTTTTCAGAATGCTATGTAGTTAGCCAAGCAATTTACTGCAATGTTGCCTGCAGTTATAGTCATTATTTCGTCCGAATGGTTTTAAGTATTTTCATACTCGACATATAAATGAAAGCATATCTAAAGTAGAATCACATGTATGTCCTAGACGAATAACTGTGAATGAAAGCAACAATCAATACATTATTTGGCCCATATTTCCTCATACTCATTCTTTCTATTCTCTGTGATTTGTCAAACTGACATGTCGCTGATGTTTGATGGAATTTATTTATTCATTTATTTGTTGTGGTGCTTGTCATTTTCCCGTAACAGCTCTGATTTCGAAAAAGTTGGGACTTCGTGTAAAATGCAAATAAAAAAAACCAGAATGCAATGATTTGCAAATCTCATAAACCCACAATCTATTCATACAAAAAATCAAATATTTAAACTAAGGAATTGTGCTATTTTACTGAAAGAAGAAAGTCATTATTTATTTGACAGCTCAACGCGTGTACAAAAAGCTGGAAAAGTTAGTGTTACTAAAAAGGAACAATTTGCAACAAGTCACTTACATGGTATAAAAAGTTTATCTTAGATAAGTAGAGTCTTTTAGAAATAAAGTTGGGCAGCGGTCCACCAATCTGCTAACAACTGCATTTAAACCTAATGGAACAATTGCAGGATAATGTTCCTCAACATAAAAATGTGAAGACTTTTTATGTCTCTTCAACTACAGTACATATCATTACCAGGCTCAGCAAATCTGGAAAAGTCTCCAAGTCTGTGTGCAAGGGACAAGGGTGAAAATCAGTATTGGATATTGATGATTTTCCAACATTGTGATTCATCCCCAAACTGTTATCACAATGTTGGAGGCACACAATTGTATAGGATGTCTCTGGATGCACTAACATTACATTTTCCCTTTACTTGAATTAGATCTTGATTAACCTGCTATAGAAATCTGACTTCAAACCTACTGAGCATTATTGGGATGAATTTGAGTGCTGACTGCACCCCAGGCCTTCCTTACCTCACCTACATCAGCACCTGACCTGACTTCCCCTTCACTGACTTCCAGTAGCTACACGTATCAGATTCAAAACACTGATGCTTGCCTACAAGGCCAAAAATCGACGAGCACCATCTTACCTCAAAGACCTCATCACACCTTGCACTGCACCACGCTGTCTGAGATCCTTCAGCACTGCTCGACTGGTAACACCTTCTCTCAGAATGAGAGATGAGTATACTTCAAGGCTCTTCTCTGTTCTGGCACCAAGGTAGTAGAATGAACTTCCCCTAGATGTCCGTACAGCGGAGTCCCTGGCTATCTTTAAGCGACGGTTGAAGACCCACCTCTTCCTGAAACACTTAAATGAGCACTTTCCAAGTTTGTTCTGTAGAATTCAAGAGTTGTATTTATATTAAGTTTGTAATCTAACATACCAGTGTAGATTTATTCATTGCTAGAGACTCAAAGCACTTTTGTACGTCGCTCTGGACAAGGGCATCTTCTTCTTCTTTTTCTTTCGGCTGCTCCCATTAGGGGTCGCCACAGCGGATCATCCGTCTCCATACCACCCTGTCCTCTACATCTGCCTCTTTCACACCAACTACCTGCATGTCTTCCCTCACCACATCCATGAACCTCCTCCTTGGTCTTCCTCTTTTCCTCCTTCCTGGTGGCTCCATCCTCAGCATTCTCCTACCAATATAACTCATGTCCCTCCTCTGCACATGTCCAAACCATCTCAATCTCGCCTCCCTCACCTTGTCACCAAAACGTCCAACATGCGCTGTCCCTCTAATAAACTAATTTCTTATCCTGTCCATCCTCGTCACTCCCAACGAAAACCTTAACATCTTCAGCTCTGCTACCTCCAGATCCACCTCCTGTCTTTTACTTAATGCCACTGTCTCTAATCCATACAACATCGCAGGTCTCACCACAGTCCTATAAACTTTCCCTTTCATTCTTGCAGATACCCTACTATCACAAATCACTCCTGTCGCTCTTCTCCACCTGTCCATCACCACTGCAAACAGGCAAGGGCTCAGGGCCGATCCTTGATGCAGTCCAACCTTCACCTTGAACCAGTCTGTCGTTCCTACTGCACACTTCACTGCTGTCACACTGTCCTCATACATGTCCTGCACCACTCTCACATACTTCTCTGACACACCTGACTTCCTCATACAATACCACAACTCCTCTCTTGGCACCCTGTCGTACGCTTTCTCTAAATCCACAAATACACAATGCAATTCCTTCTGTCCTTCTCTATACTTCTCCATCAACATTCTCAAAGGAAATAAGGCATCTCTGGTGCTCTTCCTTGGCATGAAACCATACTGTTGCTCATAGATGGTCACCTCTTCTCTCAGCCTGGCTTCCACTACTCTTTCCCATAACTTCATGGTGTGACTGATCAACTTAATTCCCCTGTAGTTACTGCAGGTCTACACATCTCCCTTATGCTTAAAGATCGGTACCAGCACACTCCTTCTCCATTCCTCAGGCATCCTCTCACCTTCCAGAATCTTGTTAAACAATCTGGTTAAAAACTCCACTGCCATCTCTCCTAAACATCTCCATGCTTCTACCGGTATGTCATCTGGTCCAACCGACTTTCCACACTTCATCCTCTTAATCGCTGCTCTCACTTCCTCCTTACTAATCCTATCCACTTCCTGCTTCACTAACTCCACATCATCCAACCTTCTCTCTCTCTAATTTTCCTCGTTCATCAGCTGCTCAAAATACTCCCTCCATCTTCTCAACACACTCTCCTCACTAGTCAACACATTTCCATCTCCATCCTTTATTGCTCTTACTTGCAACACATCCTTCCCAGCTCGGTTCCTCTGCGTGGCCAATCGGTACAAATCCTTTTCTCCTTCCTTAGTGTTCAACCTCTCATACAGCTCCTCGTATGCCCTTTCCTTGGCTTTCGCCACATCCCTCTTCACCTGCTGTTGCATCTCCTTGTACTCCTGCCTGCTTTTCTCATCACCCTGTCTATCCCACTTCTGTTTTGTTAACCTCTTTCCCCTTATGCTCTCCTGCACTTCCTCATTCCACCACCTAGTCTCTTTGTCTTCCTTTCTATTTCCAGATGTCACACCAAGTACTTTTCTAACTGCCTCCCTCATCACTCCTGCAGTAGTTTCCCAATCATCCAACACCTTTTCACCACCACCGAGCCCCTGTCTGACCTCTTCCCTGAACCTCACACTACACTTTTCCTCCTTCAGTTTCCACCATCTTATTCTTCTTTCAGTCCTCACTCTTCTTCTTCGCCTCCAAAACCATCCTACAGACCACCATCCGATGTTGTCTAGCTACACTGTCCCCTGCCAACACCTTACAGTCTCCAATCTCCTTCAGGTTGCATCTCCTACATAGAACATAGTCCACCTGTGTGCACCTTCCTCCACTCTTATAGGTCACCCTATGATCCTCCTTCTTCTTAAAATACATATTCATCACTGCCATTTCCATCCTTTTAGCAAAATCTACCACCATCTGCCCTTCCACATTTCTCTCCTTTAGGCCATACCTACCCATAACCTCCTCATCACCTCTGTTCCCTTCACCTACATGTCCATTAAAGTCTGCACCAATCACCAATCGTTCATTTCTAGGTACACCATCTACCACTTCATCTAATTTACTCCAGAATCTTTCCTTCTCCTCCATCTCACAGCCAACTTGTGGAGCATAGGCACTGATGACATTTATCATCATCCCTTCAACTTCCAGCTTCACGATCATCACCCTATCAGAAACTCTCTTCACCTCCACTATACTCTTACTGTACTCTTCCTTCAGAATCACCCCTACACCATTTCTCTTTCCATCCACACCATGATAGAACAGTTTAAACTCACCTTCAATGTTTCTGGCCTTACTCCCTTTCCACTTAGTCTCCTGAACACACAACATATCTACCTTTCTCCTCTCCATCATATCAGCGATCTCTCTCCCTTTACCAGTCATAGTGCCAACATTTAAAGTACCAACCCGAACCTCTACTCTCCTACACTTCTCCTTTCCCTGTCGCCTCTGTAGACGTCTTCCTCCTCTCCTTCTCCTCCTTCGGCCAACAGTAGCCCAATTTCCACCGGTACCCTGTTGGCTAACGATACCTGTGGCGGTCGTTGGTAACCCGGGCCTCGACCGATCCGGTATGAAATTCTTAATCGTGACCTGCATATTTGATTTGGCACATGTTTTACGTTGGATGCCCTTCCTAACGCAACCCTCCCCATTTATCCGGGCTTGGGACCGGCACTAAGAGTGCACTGGCTTGTGCCTCCCTAATGGCTGGGTTGAACAGGGCATCTTCTAAATGCCGCAAATGTAAATGTAAATGTACTAACACCCTTGTGGCTGAATGAGAACAAATCTCCACAAACAACACTTCAAAATTAAATTAAACATCTTCCCAGAGTAATGGAGGTTTTTCCTTCCTTTTTTTGGAAGTTACACCATTGCTCTTTGTCTGTTGCTGTGCTTAGAATAACACAAACAAACATGAAGAGAGTGAAAAAGGACAAGAGTGGCATTTCTAAATCATTATATCATCAACACAAAATGACCAAACAATGTTGTTGTAAATTGCTTAGTTAAATTAGCATTAGCTTTTATTTATGTAGGTTTATTTATGAATTTACTTTTCATATCTCAGTGTAAAAGAGACAAGGTTGCAGGCAACGCCCCAAACTCAGAATCCTCAAAAGTGCTCTTCACACTTCACCTCCCAATCTTCACTTCCTCCTTCATAAACGGCTGGGAAAAGACAGTAAACAAAATGAGTCCAGCCTCCATTACAACCCTGGCCCACAATAAACACACCACACACACACACACATCTCATCACTCCAGCAGTGCAGTAAAACTTTCTACATTGTTCCTCTCTGCAGTTGTGTGCTATAAAGTGAGGTTACAGTGTACTGAAATGGCTCGTGGAGGCCAACGGGGGTTAATGTAAAAACCGCAAGGTGTGAGTTTACACCGAACTCTGTTTTAAAGCCTCAGAAAGAAAGGACTACTCGAATAGTTAATGGTTAATAGCGGACTGAGTGACAGTCGATCAATACACACAATGTAAATCATCCGCCAGACCTTTTATTATATGCCGCAGTCCTCTCAGTTTCAAAACAGTGCTGATGATCAATAGCCCAATAATCTGAAATGTTCTGCTGCTAGGAACTTTCTTCATTGATTTGAAATTGTAATTGTCCTAATGCGTGTTTATGGGACAAGTAATAGAAAATACAATCAATCCACAATTTACTATTGTTGCCCTTACTTTATTTTCTTTATAGCTAATTTTGTGCATCAGGGCAAAAGCACACCCTTTAATCCTTGTTATATGGACAGAAGTATATGACACGACTTTTCTAGTTATATGTATTTCTTCCGTAAACTGTTACCAAAAAGATAAAGACACAATTGTACAGGATGTATTTAAAGGATGTAGTAGTATTACATTTCCCTTTTCAATTTGGAGACTCGAACCTGTTTCACCCTTCGGGATGTATTTGGACACTGTCTGGAACCCAGGCCTCCTCACCCTACATCAGTAACTGACTTTCCTTACACCATTGTGACTGAATGGGCACAAATCTTCAAATGTGGAATGGGATGTTTAATGGGATAGCTTAAGGTTACAAACCATTTTCAATTTGTTCATACTGAAATATGTGTGATGTGCTTATTGATTCTGGTGCTAATTTGTTGGCTGGTGTAACATTATTAGAAGCACAGATAGAATAAAGCTCAATTGAAGAACAAACACATTTTCAGATATAAGTATTAACTGTCAGATTTGCATTAAGCAAGAGATACTCACAAATATTTAGTTATGTTTGATGTTATATTAATTAGAAATCTAATGTAGAACTAGTGAGAGAATTAAACGTTGCACAGCACGTGTCAGGGAACCACCAGCCACGCCTCCCCTCTGCACTCAGCACACTCGCAGCGCCTCGCCTTCATACTAATCACCTTCACCTGTCTCCCATCTACACCCTTCCTTTATAAGGCCCCCGTTCTCACTCACTCACCATCCGATCTACAGTTCATTCTGGCGATCATCCCTGGACTACCCGTGTTTCGGAGTATACGCGTTTTCCGGTGCATGCGTCAACCTAGCTTCTGTCTGTTTCCCAAGGCTAATAAATGTCCTGTCTGTCTTTTGGTTTCTGACTCTTGATCCTAGCGTGACAGAACGTAATACAACTGTAGTAAAAATTCATTTATGGAGACAAAATGTCCAAAATGGTAAAATGCTTGTTGTGAAGATTTGGTACTTTACAACTGTGTGATATAAAATACATATAGAAGAATATGTGGGTGACAGTGAAAAAAGAAAGAGAGAAAGAAAATACAAATACACACAATTCTATCTATCTATCTATCTATCTATCTATCTATCTATCTATCTATCTATCGTATATTTACACAGTTGTTTTTTTATTTTACACACTATAATTTATTTATGTAGTTTAAGTTTCCACAATGTATCTGGTGGATACTGAACTGCATTTATTTGCTGAGTACCTGTTCAATCTATATGCAGAAAATACTAGAATACTGCCTAAAACTTAAGAAAATAAGAATTGTCTCTCTCCAAGGACATAAGGCCTCTGCAACTGTTCCAGAATGCAGCCACATGGTGTGTTTTCAACCTTCCTAAGTTCTCCCACAGCACCCCATTGCTAAACTCCCTCCACTGGCTTCCTGTAGCTGCCCACATCAGATTTAAAACACTGATGCTTGCTACAAAACCAAAAACAGACCAGCACCTCTCTACCTCTCAATACTTCTCATCCTGCACTCCTATGCTTCCACCTTTATCAACCACTTCTCAGCTAATCCCACCAGCTCTCAGGGTACAAGACGAATATGTTTCCCTACTCTTTTCTGTTTGCTTAAAAACCTCTCTTCTCTTCCAACTCGATTTTTAAAAATAACTTATAAAAACGTACTAACTTTCTTTAACTATTTTATCTCCCAAAAGAGGTTTCAGACTGATTCTATCCTTAAGATATGTCCTTGTGAACAAGCATTAAAATCAATTTTTTTTAATGGAGACCTGCAAAACACTTTTTCTACATCACATGTAAAGTAAAGTGAAGATTTAAACTGTTTTTTTTTTTTTTTTTTACACTCTACAATGTTAATTCACAGAACAAGAGTGCAAAAGGTAATAAAACATATGCTAACTGTGCGCAATGAGTAGTGACCTCTATATAACAGTTTCGGCATCGACTTAGTTAGGTATGTTTTTTTACTCTAGGTATGCCACCAAGTGTTTTTTTTTTTTGCCTTAATCTTAATAATTAGTCTTTGTTTAAACCACACCCATTTACTACCTATCCAATTTAGCAGATTAGACATGCAATTGATCACTTTATTACTTGTTACTTGAAATCCTGCCATGCACAAGTTGAACTTAGCACATTGAAGACAGTTCTTTGAGTCTGGACCCACCTACATCTGAGACATCATAGGTCTCAGTAGACCAGTAATGTGCCCTGTGCATAGATGGATAAACACGACCCTGCCGCTTTCCCCAGCCCTCCATATACCATCCTAAGCTTTATATGACACCGTTGCTGAAACACTGCTCTGCTTGCACTGTTTTCACATCAGAGTTGGCCCCGAACTTTGGATTGTGCCGAATAACAGCGATTAGCTACAGTGTGACAGAGACCGATTGAGAAAACAAAGACAGCTCTCTTGTGTGTGTTTCGGCACAGCCGAACCGGACCCTCCTGCAGTTTCACGAGGGAGCCGAGGATCCGGCGCTCACGCTCCTCGGCAGCAAACTCCCAGAACTAATAATCCAAAGCTGTAAATCCTATATTTGATTTGATTAATAAATTTCGAGGGGAATTTAATCCTTGTGTAAAGGCTACCCAGAGAGCTCAAATATTTCTTTCCATGCTTCACATTTCCCAATGAAATTTTAATTGAAATCTTGTGTTGGTTTTTCGTCTCGGACCCCACAGATAGTGAAAATGAATCGAACCTGACAAAGTTGATCGGGCAATTTATTTTAAGCACGCAGGATAGGAAAGGAAAAGTAAACAACATCTTTTCTAAAAAGATTACTTGAAGTAAGCATTGACCAGAAATAATGTTCTCTCTCATCGTGAGGTTTGTATGACTGGGCCACTGTTGAGCCAGTCTTAAAAACTACAATTATAAATAGAGTTAATAAATAATACGATGAATTACATCAGTGAAGCATTAGGGTTCCAATGGTGTAAGGTAGAGTTCAGCAGGTGGCAGGGGATAAAGCTGACCCCAAACAGCAACTTTTACTTCTTTTTCATTTTAAATTTGTAAATACTTTTGCACCCTTTTAGATTCATGACACATAATACCAATTAAGTGGGGGGTAAACACTTATGCAACGCCACTGTATTTATTTGTCTCTGCTGTACATGGACATTGTCTTTTAGACAAAACCTGTTCTTTCTTTTTAAAAATGATAATCATTTGAACCCAGTTACACACACACACACACACACACACACACACACACACACAAACACACACTCAGGGTCTCATGGCAGTAGGATACAGCAGTAAGAAGAAATGACAGACACTGTGATGAATCTGGTCACTGAAATGATTTACTGAAACACGAGCACAGAGGAATTACTCGCCTGCCAAAACATTACACCTCATAATGGCCAATGCATATTCGACTCGTGCGCAGTGAATGGTCTCCGTCTACCGTTCGATTTTATTTAAATGCGAGAATGCGAGGCCATTAATAGAAATTAAGCAGAGTAAGTGAAGAGAGACGGCTGAGGGGAAATGGCTGTGGAAGATGAATAAGGCAGGCACATAAGAGCGCCTCCACTGATTGGCATGGAAATGCTCTGTTTATGGTGAGCTAACAAATTAATTCGGAACACTGGCTGTATTAGAAGAAGCCCAGAAAGTTAAGAAACTAAAAAAATCCTGAATACTAAAGAAGTATTTAGGTAATGATCTAAGGAGCAGAAAACATCCACCTTTAAAAAAAAAAATATATATATATATATATGTTGTGGAAACCTGACTATAAGGTTGGTATGTGCTTTATGAACATCCCATTCCACATTTAGTCCTCATTTGCAGTTATATTAACCTCCACTCTTTAAAGAACCCTTGGGGTTGCAGTCACGGTTCCAGTTCATCCCAAAGGTGTTCAGAAGGGTTGAAATCAGAGCTCTATGGCAGGCTACTAAGCATTTTCCACTCCAAGCCATGTAAAGCATATCTTCATGGAGCTGGCTTTGTGAACAGGGGCATTGTCATGCTGGAACAGGTTTGGGTCTCCTAGTTGAAGTGAATGGAGAATGTGATGCTACAACGTCCAAAAACATCCTTTACAATTGTGTACCTTCAACTTTTCTTGGTAACAGTTTGTGGAAGTATCACATACAGTATGACTGGAAATATCAGGTGTCTCAATACTTTTGTCCATATAGTGTGTGCATGTTTCATACTTATGATCATTATACACTTATGCTAAAACCGAGCATGTTGTTAGAGAACTAGCTTGTTATATCAACACTCGTTTATAATATATACAGTAGCTTGCTAAGAACTCCCTTTGTTTAAAACACTATTAGCATCTTTAAACCTTATTCAAAACTAGCATCTTTTAAACATACCTTTGGTTAAAAAACTAGCATCATTAAACTCTGCGCTTGTTCAAAACTAGCATCTTTTAAACATACCTTTTGTTTTAAAAACTATCATCATTAAACACTCCTCTTGTTAGAAAACTAGCATAATTAAAAGCGCTAGATTTGTTCAAAAAAAGTAAAACATGATTCCTAACAAAATGCCCAGCATGATCTCACTCACTATGTTAAACACTTATTGTGCTGAGCACAGCTTTGCATGTTAAACATAGTATTTTCAACGTATTTCATCAACCCGCAATTGCACACACCGACACACACTCGCACTCCAGATACTTTTATTTTATTGTTCCAAGCACTTCATCAGCCTCTGACTGACTCCTGTGTTGTTCTTTCATCAGCGAGGTCAGTGCTACTGGTATAAAGATGAAGAAAGACAGTCTGCATTTTTCTATCATGCCCAGTGTCCCATGAAGCTCCTGGACGGCACTGCATTCTCATTAACGGCGAGCGGCGCTGCCGACTGGGGGAGACGAGACGAGACGGCCCGCTCCATGTCACACAGATTCCACACTTGTCTCGCGTGTGCTGAAAAATGAGCCGGCCTGCAGTTAATGAGAGGAGCTGGTAATTTAGAGCCCCGCTAATGTGCTTATTGCCAATTAATCATCGCTAGCCGAGGTGTCAGGGAGATTACTGAAAGGGAACTGGATCCTCTGGCAGGACACTGTGCGAGTGGGACATGCTGAGAGAGAGGGACATGCTGAGAGAGCAGGACACACTGGAGCTTGAGTCTCTGTAGGGGGCAGCATCAAGCCATGGAGACGAATCCCCTCAAAAAGAAAGTGCTTTTCTTCTTCTCTTTACCCCCCCCCCCCCCCCTCTTCTATAGGCATTGATTTATTTTTGTAGCCATGAATTACATGAATTACAATTCGTTTCAAAACACAGCGACGTGATATGGAATTTTTATTTCTTTCCTTACTATGAAATGATTCATTAGCCGTGTCCTGTAATTCTACAGAGCTGTCTCAAAAGCCTGGATTTCTTATGTGGAATAAGACTCTGTGCTCACTAGTCTGGTTCAAGGCCTCATTTCAGTGTCGACTTTTACTTTATCATGTTCAATGAGCCTTTGGAGGGAATATACAGTAGTTAACACAACTGTAGGCACTTCAATAGGCATCACAACTCGCTGAATTTTCCCAGTCAAACTAAGCCCTAGTCGAAGTTGTATATAAACGCAAACAGCCCAGACACTTTAATAGGAGCACCAGGACACCTGTGCATACAGAAAAATCTGAGCTTTAGATCACAGCAAAAAACATCAGAATGAGGAAAATTCAGACTCACAGACTATAACCAATGAATGATTTCGGGTGCCAGATTGTTTTGGGTATTTTTGATTTTCCTAAACTTTACACACAGCAGCATCACTGCAAAAAATAACTTAATAAAAAGAAACTAGTTAAATTATCTTACTGTACTTTCAGATTGCTTAAAATAACAAAACATATCTATGCTTTGGAAAAGAACAAAATATGTTAAGATAAGCATTAAGACACTTATTCCGAGTATTTGATTCAGTCTAATTATCTTTAATCTAGCTTGTTAATTGTTTTTTAAACTGTTTGCTTTTCTTAATTAGTGTGAAAAAAATCCTAAACCCAAAGCTACTAAACAAAAGAATTCCTTTTAATTTAAAATTGTTCATCATTATATTTTCTGTCTTAAAATAAGACAAAGCATTTTAACTAAAAAACAAGGTTACTATTAAAATTACGATCACACAAACATGCGTATAGTCAACAATTATTTATTCAAATGAAGAACAAAAATACTTAAACTTACCGCAAAATAAGACATTATTGAATGTATTTTGTCATTAATGAACACAAATATATTCAACATGAGAAACTGAAAAATTAACAACCTAGTAAAAAGCCATAACTACTTTTGTATTAAGAACAAAGTTCCAAAAACCTAATAGTTTAATTTGGAATAAAGTTCTGAAAATAATATTATTCATTATTTATAAATAATAAATAATAAGTTAAAGTAATAACAATATGTTTGGAAAGAGTGTGGTGATCTAATTCTGCAGAGTCTTAATTTGTTATTAGGTTGTAAATAACTGTGTTAATGTTGACATAAAACTAAAAAACTCAATAACTAAACTAAAAAAAATAAATAATATAAATGTGTGATTATTGAGCATTTTTTACTGGGCAACCTTAAAACCAGTTATTACAGCTAAAATAAAGTTATAAAAGCTAAAAGGCCGGCCTCAAATGATGTCTCTGATAGTAATTAAGCTTAATTTAACCTAAATTTAAGCTTTCCTAAGTTAAATAATCTTGAAACATACTAATATTACACTTTGAGCTCTTGCATAGTATGTTATTCTTATAATAAGATCAATAAGATTTTTATGGCTAGAAATAAGATCGTAAGTCTTAACTAGATGAGGAGTTTCTGCAGGGCAGAGAATTTCTGTCAGCATAAACACAATGTCAATGAGAGTTGACTAGTTGGAACTGTACAATAGTCATTCTCAAAAATCACTCTGTACAACTATGTCACAAAAACACACAAAAAAAATCATACCTTAAGGCAGAAGGGCTTTAAAAACAGATCACAGATTCAACTCCTGTCAGCAAAAAAGCAAAACTCAAAATCTATACTCTCTTTTAATCACTGTTCAGATTAAAGAAGTGGGAGTCATTGACTGATTGCCTTTTGAACAATGTGTTGCTCTGCTCAGTATTAGCACTTAATACTGCTTCTCTCTTTTTTTACTCTGACACTTCTGGTCATTTGGTGTAACTTTCTCCACTTTTAAGAACTCTGTCCTTGGATTTGATCCTTCCATATCTAGAAATTACACTGGCTAAAAAAAATTCAATCCACCAGACGAATAAGCCGTGTTCAAGTGTTCAAGTGTTGAGTCCCAAGCCCATCTCATGAACGTGCCATCCGAGCCCCATGGATAATATGATCTGTAACGCATGCATAGCCGTAAGTTTGAGGGACATCAGGTCAAGTACATGACTAGTAAAAATATAAAAAAAAAAAAAAAAAAAAAAGAAATAAAAGAAAAGAAAAGAAAAGAAAAAGCACCCTCATATCAGCAGCGCACAATTAATTGAAGTACCTAGTGCACTTCAACACTGCTGCTCCTTTATGCAACCTGCTCCATTTTTATCTTTCCCATCTGTCTAATGATACTAATGTTTTTTTTTCCCTTTCTATTTTCATTCCACACACACACACACACACACACACACACACACACACACACACACACAGTAAAAATTAAGATGCACTCTTAGAGAGGCACTTTTAGAAAGAGTAGAACCCCTAACAGAGTCGTCAGTTGTCCCTCTGAGAAAACTCTTGAAGAATCCATGTAAAAGCGTTTTCTCAACAACCAAAGGTTCTAGGTAGAATTGTAACTCTAACTAGCCAATGAACCATCAAAACACTTTCAAAGAAGCGTTCTGTAATCTTAAGACTGTATGTTAATACAACACTTTGGTTTAATAGAGATACAATGGTCCTAATAGACATTTCTGACCTGCGATTTGCTCCTATATTGATTTTGTAACTATCCTATCACACTGCAACAATTTAGAATGTATTAAAAGGTAAAAATGTTCTATAGCCATGGTCCCCAACCCCTCGAGCCGTGAACCGGTACTGGGCCGTGATTTATTTGGTATTGGGCAACTAAATAAGTTGTCTTATTCATCGATTTGTGAAGCTTGCACTGATGCTGCATGATGATTTGAGCTACATTTTTATTATACAGTAATCCCGCTCTTTACCGCGATTCGAATCTCACACCCCTGGTATATCACGCAATTGCATTTGCCACATAACTAATTTGGATGATTTTCCCGGTCTCTCGCGGATAGCAACATAGACCAAAAAACTTATAGGGAATTGTTTTTATGGAGCTTTATGTTAAAATAATGAAGTTTATTAATAAAAATATCATTATTAATTATAATATGAAGTAAAATGTTAATACAGTACTGTATACATAAAATAGCATTTTGAGGGTGGGGTCTGTTTAGCGAGGTTTTTCATATCATGTAAGCGGCGCGATAAACGGGGGATTACTCTATTTGTAATAATTTAATTAATAATTCTATGTATAATAGTAATATAATATGCACATATCTGCTCATGCACACCCCCCCAGGCTAATAATAATAATAATTTCTATACAGATACAAATGCTCATTTATACATTAGACTCTCAATTCTGATTAGTCAGAAGGTATAGATTCATAAATTATTAGCCAAATTGTGCCAAAACAATTTTTTTTTTTTTAGCAAAGTTGACAATTTATGTAAGAAGTCTCCAGAGTCTGTTGCAAGATATAAAGTTGTTTTTTTGTCATATACTGTACACACATTCCAGGTAAAGCAATGTGTGTGTGGTCGTTTGAAAATCTTTACTATGCTGTCTGGAGCAAAAAAACAAATCTTCTTTATAGAAATGCAGGCATTGAGAATTGCATTAAGGAAATCTAAAGCTGATGAATGATATGCGCAACTGCGCAATCGATTTATTTTACTGTACCTTATCAGACATCAGACATGCCACAATGGGCTCCATAGGACTGCTCCTTCAAGACTTTTTGGTCCGCTTGATAAATGTTTAGAGATGACACAGAAAAAGCTTATTCATTCATTCATTGATTTATTCATGCATTCATTTAGGTGTGTTAGTACACCATTAAAACAGTTACTTTTAAATATAAGTGTAAATATTTCAGTTGTAACTGGCTTAAACATTGAAAATATAATTAGAATTAACACCCCGCTAACCACTATGGCCAGGCACAATAAGCTTACTAACAGGAGATTCATAATCGTCACGATTTACCAATCTCTGCTAACTTTAATATATCAATATTAATTGTAATTTCTTGATCTTAGCTTTAGCTTTGAAGTCAGAGCATGTAAGATATTTGTACATTGTGTCAATTTGAGTACTTTTACACACATATATTACACACATACACACATACACATACATTACCTCACCTATGTCAAATATCATTATACTCCAACTTCAAGTATTATACTCCACCTAAATTGGTGACTGGCAAGAGCTGGCAGCCGATACAGGAAGAGAGATGTGGAAAGTAAATAAAAGTAGGAACATACATTTTAAAATAGTGTAGGGGCTAGCCGCTAGATAAATAGACAGACAGACAGACAGACAGACAGACAGACAGACAGACAGACAGA
>JAAIIK010000100.1:1411921-1434104 GCA_014706435.1 Silurus glanis
CTCTCTCTCTCTCTCTCTCTCTCTCTCTCTCTCTCTCTCTCTCTCTCCATTATCATCTCTTCCATTATAGACATTTATATATCTGTGGATTTGCAGTGAGCCAGTGGAAGCCTGAATTACTTCTGACCATGCTGAGCTTCATGCCGCATCAGGAGAGGAGCTCGCGAGATAGACGTTTCAAAGCAGCCAGCACGCTGTTTGTTGCATCCAACCTTCCTCTCAGACAAAGAAAGACCTCCTACAGGTATCCCAGCATGCACTGGGCCCCCCTGATGACCTGCTGTTTAAAGTGACAGGTGTAATTTAAGACTCTCTATTTTTTGGTGATGACTTCTTTTTCGCCCAAGATGAAGCGCCATCCACCGGGGTGATGCTCTGGAGGAGGGAGCTAGTGCTAATTAGAATCCAAAGTCGGAGGAGAGTGGTACACCTTGGCAGGAGATAAATCAACACGAGACCCCTAATTCATATGAGATGACCCTGAGGTTTTTAGGCAAAAGCTTCGTTCCACCCAAAAAAAAAGGCTTAATTCAATATCCGTGGGGTTTCTGAAACAGTGATCCCTTCATCTGAGTTATTACAAATGCAATGAACAAGAAGACACCAAGTTATGAGCAATTTACAAACAAAGAATGAAACACGTTTTCCACTCAAAACCATGGGAATCACCCTTCTTCTAAAAAAACAATGACAGTAATATTGTGTATTCACAGAACCACATCAAACATATCCAATAAAATGTTCTTAAGCTTTCTTTAAAACAATGACAGCTATTTCAAAAGGTAGTAATACAGATTGGATGCTGACGCACTTCTTTTTCTTAAAAATAATAACTCATGACAAAAGCACTCATTTAAAAAAAATAATAAAAAAGGCCCTCAGAGCCGACAGGCAGTTAAAGTAATAATTCATAGCTGTCATGTTTACGCTTAGTAGCTGCTGTGTCTCTTTACACGCACTTGTGTACGTTCGGTCAGGGCTATAATTTGCCAGGAGCTTTGGGAAATCGTTATTGATCAGACATGTACACACATATGAGCCGAACCTTCATAATTAACACCACACCATGGGGTTCCGATCTGCACTGAGAGCAATAATGTGCATGTGTGTGCCTAATAGACAGAAATGTGGAGCTGCATTAAAGCTTATAGCTTGCAAAAGAAATTGAAGAAGAAGGAGAGAGAGAGAGAGAGAGAGAGATGTAACATTTGTAAACATTATTTACTCATTTTATGCCATTTACTTCTACATCTACTTCTGCCATTCATTTCTATTTTGCCATATGCACTCAAATCTCACATGAAGTCTTTTTTTGTTTGTTTTATATGAACCAATGGTTCTTAAATTAGGGAGCAGCAGTGCAATGCATAAAATACAGATACTGGTCAAGTGTTTCAGTTCATGTCCATATCAAAGTGCACTGGTTTGAGTCTTTCAGAAACTGCAAATATCCTGGGATACTCAAACAGAAATTCTGAACTATAGTCAGCACAAACTAGTTGAAAACTGTTAAAAATGGCGTCTGTTTAAATTTATATATACACTATATGGGACAAAAGTATTCGGACACCTAGCTTTATATGGTTAAAAGAATTCACCACAAAGTTGGAGGCACTCAGCTGAATAGGATATTTTTGGATGCTGTAACATTGCATTTTCCATTCATTTTAATTAGGAGACACAGACATTGCAATCTCCATGAAGATTACATAGGTTGGAGTGGATAATCTTGAGTGGCCTGCAGACCTCTGTCTGAAACTCAACCCTGTTGCACACCTTTGGGATGAATTGGAACGCTGACTGCACCCCAGGTCTCCTCACCTCACATCAGTACTTGACTTTATTAACACCCTTGTGGCTGCATGAACACAAATCTCCACAAGCGCACTCCAAAATCTAGTGGAGCTCCTAGAAGAGTGGAGGTTACAGCAAATGGAGAATTAATGTGGAATGGAATGTTAATGGTCAGGTGTCCACAAACTCTTTCCAAAGACTTCACCTATATTATATGTAGTATTATATATAATTAAGTTACAATTACGTGGACTGTTTGTCCTGTGAATGGGCTGTTACTATTGAAACAACAGTGTATTAATATAAACCAAATTTTTATATAAAGCCATTTATATCATACAAATAAAATATCGTATAAAAAAAAATCAACAACTTCTGATAAGAATTTAATTTAAAGGAATTTAATGCACACCTGCCTGCTAGGACTTTTCTTGGGCATGATGTAAACCTAATCTTTTTCACCATAAAATATAGATGTCGAAATGTATGAAAGATAAAAAGCATAAATGTTGAAATACAGAAAAAAAAAAATAATATAGTAGTTAATAAAAGATTAGCATAGCTGCCGAGGAATCAGTTGCTCCTGTCTGCATTGGTCAATTCTGCTTTAGATTGAGATTAGGACCTCTTACCTATTTCAATTGTATTGACATAAAATGTATAAATATTTGCTTAAACACAAACATATATAAATGTGGTCTATTTTGAATATATATATATTTTTTCGTACTCTATAGAAATGTAAATGAACCCTGACAATGATTTTAAATAATCAGATGGATATTGGATGGAGAGGAAAAGGAGACGCAAATAGAGATTATAGGGAGGGACCATGGAGCTATCTATTCGTCGAAATTTCTTACTTTGAATAAAGCAGGCCTGGAGTCGTGGCTTCCTGTGTTTATTCACTACCTCACGCCACACAGCCCGTATCTTTTCACCCCCCTCTCTTTGCCCCCCCCCCCCCCCACCTATTCAACCTCACCACTGCGCCTGCAATTGCATTATTACTGACAGTTCAGATATTGGATTTTGAACGGAACAAATGCTCTTAATAGGAATGAGATCACTCTGCTTAGACAGTGATTGGCTTATTGAGCCAAGGCCAAAAACAATTTGTGATTCTTTTGTACCTGCGTCTGTGCTTTGGAGATAGAGGCATTGAAGAGACGAGAAAAAGAGTGAAATAAGGAGCGTGGCTTTATCTACTGCCTTGCCTTTCTGACCAGGCATTACTTCATTTCTCCTTGAGAGATGGCCTTGTAAAATGGGCATCTGAATTTTGTTTTTCATTTTTATTTTTTTTAACTTTATACATTTTAGTTTTTTTTGCTTCAGTTAAAACTATAATATATTATATAATAATATATTATATAATAATATATTATATATATTATATACTTAAATGAATAGCTTTTAATACTCTAATAAACATGCCCATTGACAAATATGGCTGCTTTATGTATGTTTATTATTAGTGTAACCAAACTCAACATAAAGCATTAAAACTAAATATTCTTGTACATGATTTAAAGCAATGTTTCCACACGGACGGATTTATTTGCCGGACGTGTGCACCATGGCGGTTTTTGGTGCTTGATCTGAGACTTGGTGCATCGGTAAAACAAATGTTTTTGATTAAATTATTTTGTTTCAGTGAAGTTTATTAATTTTTTTTATATCTGAGTAAAGACGGGATGTCGTGGAAAAAAATGTGTGTCACGTTAAAGGTTTTAATTTCGCCATTTTTATTTATTTATATTTTTTAAACTGGTCAAACAAAAATGTGCGCTGTATTAATTGCACGTTAATCAAATTAGTGCCATTAAAATGAATTTGCATTAACATGGTAATTTTGACAGCTCTAATTATATATATATATATATACAGACACTCGCACACCACCTGAATGCAAGCTTTGTCTGCCAATATCGGGCAACATATCTTCAGCGAGAGGTAATGAAATCAGAATATTAGGGATCCGCTGTTGATGGTGCGCTGACAGCCTTGTAAAGAAGGAGTGACTGCGGTGATCAACCATGGGCAGAAAGGAAGAAAAGAAATACCTTCTTTTCCTGCTCAGCGAAAAATCATTTCTTTTTCTCTTTGCTCATCTCCTTCTGGCTCGCTGAGAAGTCTGACAGCTTGACACAAACAGCCGTGATTGGTGTGGCTGCTGGGATAACTATGCTCACCCGAACCCCTCTCTTTTTTTTTTTTGGCTGCAGGTGCATTCGAACAAGAAATCGGGAAATACAGAAACAAAAAAAAAAGGTAACCTAATAGGCAGTGTATGGAGAAGAGACGGGGACAGGTTGAAATAAATAATATTAATTTAAATGACAGAGTGCACACTTAAGGCTAGAGTCGTGCACCTGAGGCGGCGCTTCCTACTGGAAAGGTGTAAAAAATGACCAAAGACGACGCTGCACATTTTTCAAAAATGGCCGACTATCTATAACAGAGACGTGTATTAGGAGAGAAGGTTATTCATATTTACTAACCCTCAAGGGAGAACGATATATGTATGGCTTTAAAGCCAACTCAGGGATCTGGAATCATCAGTGATTCTCAAGTGAATTGTGAATGTATTTTACGATCTCTTTGTTATATATGACGTATATATAGATTTATTCACATAATGCTATGTTTATTAAAAATTATGAGATCTGGATTTCTTCAAAGATGAAAAGATAGTCGTAGCAGAGAGTGACTTTGAGTAATGTTCCTCCACAGAGGGACAGCTATAAGTTAGTCTACACAGCATTACCTACACAAGGTTTGAGACGCAGCTCATAGATCAGAGTTTCTGTAGCATTTCTGTTTGGGTGAAGGAGAAAAATGTGACTAGAGAAAGAATAAAACCTGCTGTTTTTTTTTTTTTTTTGAACAAACATTTGTTACGGTAATGAGTCACATTTTTTTTTTTTTTCCTGAGTGCTGAGGCTCCATAAACACGTTGGATTAAAAACTCGGTTTTAACAAGGGATGGCTCTGAACACACACGCACACACATACACACACACACACACACACACACACACACACACAAACACATAAATCTGACTTCTGTTAGTGCTTCTTTTTATGTGCTCTCTATCTCACTTTCAAAGAATGTTTCTCACTATGGGCTCCTGTTTGTGTGCCTCGAATGATGCCGTCTTTCACAGTTCAATTATAATACTAGAGAACACAAAAGCGACCATGGGTTCAGGCCCATATATAAAGAATGCATTGATTTGTCACTTAATATGCAGCTCATAATTCATTGTGAGTACACAGCAAGAGCAGACCAAACAAACAGAACATCTATCACTGTCTCATTGGATTTCATTGTCCTATTTTATTTTTCTAGGTGAATACATGGTGGTTACGTTTACATAAATTTAAGGCTACTGTATGGTTAAGATATACACTATATAGATACAAATATTGGGGCATCTAAATTCTTTAAGTTTAAGTGGTTCTTTTGCAAGCTGTTGCCACAAAGTTTAAAGCACACAATAAAAGTATTGGATGACTTTGCATGTGGCAGCATTACATTTTCCCTTCATTTAAACTAGGAGACCCAAACCTGTTCCAGCAAGATAGTTTTCCTGTGTACAAAGCCAGCACAATTAACTTTATATGATTTACAAGGGTTGAAATAAAAGATCTTCAGTGGCCTGCTATTGAGATTTGACCTCAACCCTACTGACCACCTTTGGCATGAATTGGAACGCTGACAGCACCGCAGCCATCCTCACTTTACATCAGTTCCTGACCTGGCCTTTGTGTCCGAATGAGTCCAAATCTCCTTAGAAGAAGATTGGAGGTTATTATAACAGCAAATGGGACCTAGATGTGAAATAGATGTTTAAAAACACCTCTGAATCTTATGGTCAGGTGTCTACAAAATTTGTCCAGATTGAATACTGTATAATATAATATACATACTATATCCTATAATGAAGTTGGTATGTTCCACTATCCTATTGGTAAATAATCAAAAACAGCTAAGGAACAACACCTATAATGCAGTTTGATTTCTAGTTTTGAGACAATCTGTTTAAACACCTGAAGTCAGTGCTGACATTGCCAAAGCATACCATTACTACCCTTTCACTTGATGGGTTCAAGAACCACTGAGAGATGAAAGATCTTATCTCACCTATGGCCAGACAAGTAAACAACACCATCACTTTTTGCTTTGTATTGACACCAAGCTAAGATGACCATATATTGCTAAGGTAACTACCAGATACACAGAGCCCAACCCCCCCGTCCCACTCCCCACTTCAGTGTGCAGTTAAATTTGACATATGAATTATAACTTGAACACATTAAGAATGAACTTTGTAGCACATGAATAGAATTATAAAAAAAAGATTCTCCAACATCTTTTAATATATGTATCCAGCCAGGTAACATTAAGGGACCTGTATAACCTGCTAGCAATGAAAGAAGGTTTGCAGCAGCCACCCAATTCGTACAGTAATCTGTTATGCTATCATGTTTTTGCGAGCTTGCTTTCACAAGGTAACTTAGCGAAAGCTTTTTTTCCCTTAGCGATGCAAGACCATGCTCTTAAGGCAAAAATCGAAATCGCAGTTGGGTTTCATATTAAACTCAAAGGGAATAAAGGAATTAGTCTGGTACAGAAGAAGTGTCAGTCCTTTTTCTTTGGAGAAACAGAGAGAGAAAGCTTTGCAACACCGATCAGCCTTTTATCCTCTGACCAACACTTTGAAGCATGTGTGCCTCTATGGAGGGAAGCATAGCTCTCAGTATCCCTCGGACATGTCTTTCTTCTTTTCCAGTCAGCCGAGAAACTTCTAAATATGGCTTCTGGGCAAATGGAGTAAATGAAACTACACGTAAAAGACAAATGAAAAAAAGGAGGAGCAGACAGTTTGCACAGAGAAAGAGATTCAAACGTCTGGGACGTCTATCGCCCACAGCAAGGTCACCAATGTTTATAAAAACATAAATTGCACATATTTAATTTGATAAAGGAAGAAATTGCGTGTCTGAATCGAGACCATGTGTCCCCCTAAGCACTCGAATAAATAGAGCAACGGCGAGGTGAGCGAAACACTGAGAACTTGTTCATTAATGTTTCTCCTAGTCTTAATTGGAGCCCAGTAGGAATTTTGTTTTAAAGCAGCGCTAGTTCTCACATTCCCCAACGTATAATACAGTACAAAGTCACGCGAACAAAACAAAGCCAGTCAGCTGCTGAGGGAACACAATTCAGGTACACACACTTCACTACACACGGACTTGTGGTGTGATATATATAAAACACATCATGAACTCAAAAATGTAAAAACAGAATCAGAACCTTTATTTTTTCGCAAGGAACTGGTGCAGATGTCAATAGAGATTCAAATATTACAAGGGTTTACATACTGTATAAAAGCATTGTTAGCTTGTCCACGTGGGCTATATACTGCATACAAGGTTTTCAAGAATTGCTAAGCTTCATTAAGTTCTTATAAACAATTCTATTGAAATTCTATCAAAATTAAAACTAATTACTTCTTATACAGGATGGCGCAAGGAAATGGAAAATTTGGAACTAGTAGTTGATACAATTGAGGCATCCTCAATTTTTTGGAACCAGTGTGACCTTGTTTGGAACCTCCTTCCATTCGATATAATGGAGCAATGAAGTGGTGTTGTTCAGGGTTCAGTGTAGGTTGTTCAGTAGGGTTGAGGTCAGAGCTCTATAGCAGGCCAGGCAAGATCTTCCACTCCAAACCAATAAGCGTGGTTTGTGACATCCTATACAATTGTAACTCCCAACTTTTTTGGTGACAATTTGGGGAAGAACCAAATAATATACATAGCATTACCACGGTCCTGTTAAGCTTTGAAGGGCATTATCACTGGTCCTAGTGGTCTGAGAATTGCTATAAACACTAATAGATGTCCACTGGGGCAGGAAACACACTGCCCCATACTCAAGGGAGAAGCAGCAGACAGGACTGTTAATAACAAGCTGGCCATAGTTGGTGTTTTTTTATGCCAAGCTGGGCTAGTTAGTCTGTGTCTGCCAAAATCTGGTTTTATAGCAAATAATCAGAATAAAATAAAAGAAATGTCTGCTTAAACAAAGGCAAAATGCAAATACAGACCATGTGTCTATGATTTTAATCTTGTAAACTACACAGCAAATATTGAGAGAGGATTAGAGAGACCACAAAAACACATCTCACTTTTCTTTTATTTCAAAATTGTAAATCGTTTTTGAGCATATGGAGATATAGATGAAGTAAAACCCTTTGACCCTGATTAATATTACACCTTCACACTGTGACAGTGATGAGGGGAAACTCACCTGCTGTGTCAAGCAAAGGTTGAACAAAAGTATATCTCATACCACTCTGAACTGATTTTCTAGGGTTTTCCTGCATGTAGGTATGCTATCGAATCTTACTTGGCATTTAAGAGGTCACTATAAAACTCCACATAGATATTAATAAAATATTCATGTTCCCTTACATTAACGAACACTGTTTATGACAACAGTTAACATTTACAAACGGTGAACCTAAGCGTTAGTAAATGATTAACAGTCATTAACAATTCCCATTGAAGAGATTTCCTAGGTTCCCCATTTAATAAATCTTTAGTTTCATGCTATTTGTTTCTGGTTCTTAGAGTGTTAATGTGGCCTAGTGCTATGAATTATTTTCAGGTTCAACACATCATTATTAGCACATCATTGTTTTCCTCAACGCTGTTTTTTATTAGGTTTAATCACCTTCTCCATGTACTCCATGCTGAAAAAGAGACTCAATTTCTACATTGTTTTTATTTAAAACTATAGGCCAAATGGGAAGAATACATTGTACCTGACCATAAGATTCAGAGGTGTTTTTGAACATCTAATTCCACATTTAGTCCCTATTTGCTGTTATAATAAACTCCATTCTTCTGGGAAGATGTTCTAATAGATTTTGAAATAACTGCAGAGATTTGTGCTCTTTCAGCTACAAAGGTGTTAGTAATGTCAGGTACTGATGTGTTGTGAGGAGACCTGGGGTGCAGTCACCATTCTAACTGTTTCTTAAGGCATTCAGTAGGGTTTAAGTCAGAGCCATATAGTATGTCAAGTATCTCAAGAAGCTCAACTCCAACCGATGCAAATCATATCCTTATGGAGTTCACTCCATTGGAAAATTTAAGGGAAAATTGAATGCTGCTTCATTCATAGACATCCTATACAATTGTGTGCCTCCAACTCCGTGGTAAAAGTTTGAGGAAGAACCACCTATAGCTGGAAAAATCAGGGGGCCCTACACCTTTGTACAAATTGTGTATCTCAATGCCCTTTACGTCATCTTTAACCTCCGGACCTGAGTTCTAATTTACCTCCTCTCAATGTTCTCCTTTGCCTGTATGCAATAAACACACACAATATTTTTTTTATATATCAAACATAGCCCTTAATGTACAGTTCAGTGCTTTCCATGACAACACCAGATTGTCAAAAGTATGCCCATTGCACCCATATGTGGTTCTTCTCTAAACACAAATTTGGAAACATATCTTTTTTTCCTTCACTGGAACTAAGAGGCCCAAACCTGTTCTAGCATGACAATGCCCCTGTGCACAAAGCAAGCATAACGACATGCTTTGCTGTTATAGGAATGAAGAATCTCAAGCATCTGGTACAACTGAACACTTTTTTTAATTTGTAAAGAGATTCCTGACCTAGAATTATTGCATGCCCTCACTAATGATCTTGTAACTGAACACAAATTCCACCCCAGGCCATGTCACTCCACATCAGTCCCTGACTTTTCTAATGCCCTTGATCAGATAGATTGACCACAAATCTCCACAAGCACACTTTAAAATCGACTGGAACAGTAAACAGTTATTTAAACAATAGACTAAATATGGAATGGGATGTTCAAAAATCACATACAAAGGCCATGACAACAGGATTTATATCATATGATATGCCGTATGGTCAATTTGTGACTATTTAGAATGATCTTGGTATGTGCACAAGAAGGAATCCTGATGACTCTTACAGTGGTAATGAGGAAGTTATTAGATATAAGATCATTATGTTATCATAACGTCTTTAAGTTTATATAAAAAATGTATTGATATGTGAAATAAATCACCAACTAGATGTAAACACAACTATAAACTGCTCATCTTCAGCTGTAGTTACAGCTGAAATGTCAATTAGATTACCATACATTTTTTTCACTCTGTCCTCCAGTCAGGAGCAGAGTTCATCAATTAATGCAAGAAAATGAAAATAAGTGCTCCAGTATGCCTGACTTAATCTCATTTGCCCCTCTTGATGATCTGAGATTGTGTGGAGCTGAACCAAGGCACCACTGTTCCGAGTCACATGATTACACAAGTTCACACAAAGACACAGAATCACAGTCTAGCCTTTTTCCCCCTCTTTCCTTTCTCAGCCTTCCTCTCCCCTTGCCTTGTTTACCACCAGGCCAAAGACCAAAATTTACAAGAGGAACAAATCGGATCTGTCCTGCGCTTACACACACCATGCAAGAAACTAACAGAGGCCCTTTGAAAAGACACGAGGCTCCCAGTGTATGTAGAGTTCGTTGGGGTCACGCATCCCGATGCGTGGCTAGTTTCCATCCCCCCACTAATGTTTTGGACTGTGACGTTTGAGGCCATGTAGTAAAAGGGAGTCACACAGTTGCGTCAACTGAATAGGATCCTTTACGAGAACACACTGTCTCCTATTGTCTGCAATTACTGCATATTGTGGCCTCCGGACAAGAGTGATGGGTAAACATACTACAGAGATCCATAACTGTAGTGAGTATTGAAGAGAAGCTAAAATAGAGCTCGGGAGAGTGCAGGGGGTCCAACTGGGTTTTGGGTCAAAAGCGCTTGTTTTTGTGGCCATGATAAATGGTACGATCATAGAAACCAACACATCACTACAATCAATGTGAGAAACAGCAATCAAATTTAGAGTTAAATTTATTTAAGTCCTTATTTCTATTTCACATCTCGTTATTTCTAACTTAATTACTTATATCAGCTCGTAACAAGGTTATTCTGACTCAATTCATTGAATTTTGGTCTTTAATTGCTGTGTAATCAGTGGTCGTGCTGGGATGTGAACTCAAAACCTTCCAAATAGAAGTCCAACACCTTATCCACTGAGCTATCACTTCCCTTCACAGTCGCATATTATGAGAGAGTCTCTATTTATTGGATGAGTGTAAATCTGAGCTCAGTTAGTAATTAGAATATGCTGAATGGGAAAATGTGTGAGTTTCACCTTTTGGTTGGCTATGTTGGATGGCGATCACCACGATGGCCTCTGTGATTGCTGTTCATTGAAATCCTTGGTAGAGTGTGACATGACAAATTGCAATTTAGGCAGTTTTTCTGAAAGGCTTGTGAACAAATCTAAAATGTAATCCATATATCAAAGTCCAAATCAGACAAAGGGTCACGTGATCAGCAAATTACATACAAGGTAATCCAGAAACAATACATCTAATATAAGATCAAAACCAGAGCAGCAAACATGATACCAAGGCTTGGAATATACTAAGAATAATAGAAACAGTGCTGATACTTTGCAATGTTTCTATGAATGAATGTCCTATATGAGATAAGAGAAGTGTGTGTGTAATTGAGAACATGTGTGTCTTATTAGAAGCAGAGTGATTGCAAGCATGTGAGTGTGTGTGTGTGTGTGTGTGTGTGTGTGTGTGTGTATTTTGGGAATTGTAGTCCACAGCAGCCATGTCTATAGAGTGAGCAGGTTGCTGGAAAACAGTTCTCTATAGACCTGACACACTTCATTTAAATATAGATGGTTATCATTAAATTGCTATTATTACTCACAATATAAAGCATTGCTAAGTATGGAGTATTGTATTTTCATTCAAGTGTCCACCTGAGAACAGATGATGGGACTATAATGAATTCTGAGTCCGGTTCCTTCCTCATGCCATCTCAGGGAGTTTTTCCTTGCCACTGTTGCTGAAATGATGAAAACGTATAAACTTATAGGCACTGAACTTAGTGAACTTGTCCAATGTCCGTTGTTAAAAGCACTATATAAATAAAAATGTATTAAATTAAATTGCATACACTTGTAAAGAATAGACTTATTTTATAATATATCATATATTATAAAATATGTAATAAATTATATATTAAATAATATATAATTTATTATATATTGTTGACTGATTTATATGTCAAATTTATAATCGTAATCTACTTATTTCTTTAAATCTGTTTTTAAAAACGCTATACAAATACAATGAAATGGAATTGAGGTCATTAATCCATGACTGTTGGTAATATGGGCTGTACTGCTTATATTTATATTTATATATATATATATATATATATATATATATATATATATATATATATAAATAAATAAATATTAAATAACCAATTTCAGTATGGAAGTGGAAACAAATGACATTTATTAGTATAATGGAGAATAATTCCATGAAAACCCTGACCCACAATTTGTGACAAACAAACAACATTTTAGTGAATTAATCAATTTGGTGGACTACCATCAAATTTAATAAAGGAGTCTTGGCTTCTAACTGACAGCTAGATTGGCAGGTGAGCTTGAGATTACTGAGAGGTCTGGAGTTGAGCGGGCAGACACTATTACAGCTTAGCTGATGCAGGTGATGAGATAATAAAATAAAAATAGTCTGTTATTTTTAATATCGGCCATATCTACTGGTCACATACACCACACACGGAATATCTCTGCAAATCTATACACACCACACTAGCACATGACACCCCTGCCCATAAAATCTCAAATTGCTTTTTTTTTTAACAGCCATGCTCAAATCCATGTCTACAAAAATGTGTTGAAGCCCATATGAATATGCCGTTAAAAAATGTTACAGCATTATTATCACAATCAAATCACAGACATAAAAATATTTTGTTTATACACTTTTTGCCAATATTGTCATCAGTGATTGCCACTTCTTCCTCCTGACCTTTTTTCTCCTTGAGTTCTTTTACTGGAGATTGAATTCCTGTCCTTGATAATGCCAGATAAATTACATTTAAAAGGACTTGTGACAGTCCATAGTCATAAAATAGCTTGATGGCCTGACTATGAAAGAAGAAAATAAAAACATTATCACTTTACAACCAAATTACATATAAAAAGACTTGACAGAGTGATGTGATGGAAGAAAACAAGCCAGGGATAGTTTACAATGCAGAGGGCAAAGGTCATTAGGGCAGAATATTAGATCAGGTTTTGACACAGATGGACACAGTGGCTCATCCTGATGCATAATCCCATTTCTCAGTGTCTCAACAAATGAGATATAATGGATTATCTACCCATTGAGGCCTATGAGAATGATGAATAAAACAACATAATAAGATAGGGCTTAGGCTTTAGAATCCACATGGCGAGTGCAAGAAAAAGAGAAAATAATAATAATAATAAAAAAAAAAGGAATAAAATAACTACTACAACTAGGCTACTACAACTGCTTCAAAAAAACAACAACTGCTATTACTATTGCAATGTCCACAACTACAAAATTAACAAGAACAATGACTTCTACTGCCATGCCACAACCATAACGAGAACTGTGACTACTACCATTGCTAATATCACAATAAAACAACAACCACTACTACTATTACTTTTACAACAAAACAACAGCTTTTACCACTGCCACACCCACAAGCACAAAAACAAGAACATCTCTAGGTTATGTATGTAACCCTGGTTCCCTGAGGGAATGAGATGCTACGTCAACAATGCTTTGGGAATGCTTCCGCGTTTCCATGCTCTAAATCACGTGTGTAATTGGTCCAACGGAAAAGCGCGATATCACAGGCGGGGTGACCTCACGACCAGGAAGCTATTAAAGCACATGGCGTGGAGACGGCGCTAACTTCTAAAGCATTCGCAGGGATGCAGGGAAGTGTGGCTTGGAGAAGTGTGGCGAAGTGTGGCGTTCTGTTTCAGGAACTTGAGCTGCGTCAACAACACTTTGGGAATGCTATAGGACCTGACAAAGGTCAGTGAGGTAGACCAGCCCGCAGCATTTCAAATGTCTTGGAGAGACACTCCAGATGAAAAGGCCTTAGAGGCAGCCACACTTCGGGTTGAGTGAGCTCTGAACCCAAAAGGAGTGGGGAGACCAGCTGACTCATAAGAGGAGTGGATAGCATCCACAATCCACCTACTAGGGTCTGCTTATCAGCAGGAAAACCCTTTTCATACTGACCTTAGCAAACAAACAGCTGGTACGACTTTTTCCAAACAGCAGTTCTGTAGACGTATTTGTCCAGTGGTCACATCGGCAGACCCAGTTAAACTTCTCCTGGTCGGGGGCCTGAAAAGGAGGAGAATAGAATGCCTGGAGCATGACTGGTCGTGGGACAGCTAAGGGCACATTGGGGACATATCCCGGTCTGGGGTAGAGGAAGGCACTGGCCATGCCTGTGGTAAACCCCAGACAAGAGGAGCTCACAGATGGGGCATGAAGGTTCCCAACCCTCTTTAGAGAGGAGATGGCCCGTAGAAAATCATACTTGATTGTCAAAAATCTCAAGGGCACTTCGGACAGTGGCTTGAAGGGAGGCTTAGACAAGGCCTCCAGAACAACAGACAGAACCCATACAGGCACTCTGGGTCGCACCTGAGGCCTCAGCCTCAGGGTACCGCAGAGTAAACCTGTCACTAACGGATTTTTCCCTAGTGACTGCTCGGCAAGCAGAGCATGATAAGCCGCAATAGCGAACATGTAAACCTTTAGGATGGAAGGAGACAACCCTTTAGCGAACTATTATTGAAGAAATTCCAGCACTCGGTTAACCAGGCAGTTAACTGGGACTAAGTGGTGACCTATGCACCATGTAGTGAACAGGTGCCACTTTGCAGCATATGACCTCCTCGTGGAGGAGACCTATTACAAACGTGATTCAGAGCGCGTAAACGTTCCCAAAGTGTTGTTGACGCGTTTCGAGTTCCTGAAAGGGAACTGTGAGTACTACTACTACTACTACTACTACTACTACTACTTTTACAACAAAACAACAGCTTATAGTACTGCCACGTCCACAGCTACAAAAACAAGAACTATGACTACAA
Organism: Silurus glanis; assembly: GCA_014706435.1. Taxonomy (NCBI): domain Eukaryota; kingdom Metazoa; phylum Chordata; class Actinopteri; order Siluriformes; family Siluridae; genus Silurus; species Silurus glanis. Next base: position 1,426,827 of record JAAIIK010000100.1, read on the forward strand.
CAACAACTACTACTACTACTACTACAACTGCTCTTTAACCTCTATAACATGTACAATAAGAAAGAAATGTGCTTAAAATATTGGCAAATTTATAAAAAAATGAAAAATATCATATGTACACAAGTATTCACAGCCTTTGCTCAGTACCTTGTTGAAGCTTCTTTGGCACCATATACAGCCTCGTCTTTTTGAGTTTAATGCTACAAGTATGGCACACCTATTTTTGGGCAGTTTCTGCTATTCTTCTTTTCAGAACCTCTCAAGCTCTATCAGGTTAAATGGCGAGCATCAGTGCACAGCCATTTTCAGATCTCTCCAGAGATGTTCAAGTCTGGGCTCTGGCTGGGCCACTCAAGGACATTCACAGAGTCGTCCCATAGCCACGCCTTTGTTATCTTGGCTGTGTGCTTAGGGTCATAGTCCTGTTGGGATATGAACCATCACCCCAGTCTGAAGTCCAGAGTGCTTAATAGCAGGTTTTCATCAGGAATGTCTCTGTACATTGCTGTCCTTCAGGTGCCTTTTGCCAATCTCCAGGTGGGCTGTCATGTGCCTTTTACTGAGGAGTGGCTTCTGTCTGGCCATACCATACAGGCCTGATTGGTAGAGTGCTGCAGAGGTGGTTGTTCTCCTGGAAGGTTTTCCTCTCTCTAAAAAAAGAAACGCTGAAGCTCTTTCACAGTAAACATCAGTTTCTTGGTCACCTCGTTGACTAAGGCCTATCTCCCCCGATTGTTCAGTTTTGAGCGACGATTGCTCTAGCAACAGTCTTGGTGGTTCCAAACTTCTTCTATTTATGGATGATGGAGGATACTGTGCCAGATATTCCTCAGATCTGTCCCTCAATTCAATCCTGTCTACAGACAAGTCTTGGACTTCATGGCTTGGTTTTGTGCTCTGACATGCACTTTTAACTGTGGGACCTCATATAGACAGGTGTGTGCCTTTCCAAATCATGTTTAATCAACTGTATTTACCACAGGTGGACTCCAATCAAGTTGTAGAATCATCTCAAGGATGATCGGTGGAAACAGGATGCACCTGAGCTCAATTTTAAGTGTTATGGCAAGGGCTATGAATACTTATGTACATGTGATTTTTTTTTTTCGTTTTTTATTTTTAATCAATTTGCAAAGATTTCAAACAAATTTTGAAATAAAGCTGTAACATGACAAAATGTGGAAAAAGGTAAGCGCTGTGAATACTTTCCGGATTACTACTACTGACATCTCTACAACTACAACTTCAAAAATAAGATCTGTGACTAGTACTACAATTTCTACAACACAACGATTGCTTCTAATAATAATGATATATATAGAAATGCTATTAATAATTTAATAATTTAAACCACATTGCATAAATCTTTGTTTGTGTATTTCCATCTACACTCTCTAACACTTCATAATTTATGTGACTCTAATATAATATTTATAAAAGAATATTTTTATAACACGTATACTTCATACTTTGTGCTGTTTAATAAGAGATGGCATGGGTCAATGTTGCAAAGAAAAGAGGAGGCCCTGCTCAGGGGCTGAAGTGATTATTAAGCTGTAAAGCAAGACATCATGTGGCAGAGGACAAAAGGCAGAGACTATTAAGAATGAACAATGAACAATAGTTCATCAGAGAAACACACTGAGGATATTCAGACTTGGACGTCTCAATCCATGAGGGCTCACACTGTTATTTTTCTTTTTTTTTTAGCAGAGGTTCAAATAAGACACAACCAAAAGTCCCAAGGGCTGGAAAGATTTATGGAGTTCAAATCAATAGAAATTCAAGACAAATGTATGTGAATGTGTTGTATATATTGTGTACAATGGTGACAGAGTAATGTCTGGAATCTTATAATGCCAATCTACACATACTTTTTCCCCCCGAATGAATCTTTTTATATATAATGACTTGAAAAAAATAAAGAATCTGTAAAACCATTATATTTTGGGGAAGATTGAAGAGATGTTCTTCACTTACAAGTCATTTTCAATAAGAAAAATTTGCCAATTGTTTAATAATTAAAAAAAAAACACAATGGGATATGCTGTTATAGCTAAACAGTTACTGAATGAGTGGTGCTGTGAAGCCCAAAACAATGTTACTTTTACCACCCTCATGTTGACTATTTTTTCCTAGCACAGCTTAAAGTCTTGTATCCCTTTTGATTTGTATACTTATAATCCATTGTTCCAGTGAATAAGTTAATTCTATAGAAATAATACAAAATATAGTCCCCATTTGCTGTCATAATAACCCCCACTTTTCTGGGAAGATGTCATATTGACTCTGGTGCTAACATTAGCTTAACATTAAAGGGTTGATGTAGTCCGTGACTGCCTATGTCATCTAAAGGCCCTCAACCCTGTGTGCACCATGGCTGCTTTATCATGGCTGACCTGCTGATTTCTGGGATATGTGAAGAAAAAAATTCACTGTGCTGTAATGTACATGTGACAAGTAAAAACAAAAGTTATTATAATAGCAAAAAAAGACTAAAAGTGGAAGAGCAAGTTCAAAAAGCAAAAACTTTTTTTCAAATAATGTAGTCACTTGATTCTTGTATGATGTCAAGTGAACTTTGTAATATTGTTAAATTGTTTCTAGTGCTATGTCACTCCACGTAGGTTTTATGTCACTTGTCTCAGGTCGCAACACCTGATATACACCTACTATGTCAGATTAACTCTAAACTTCTGAAATTCTGTTGCTAGGTCACTTGAATTTGGTGCTACGCCATTCAACGGTAATGTTATGTCAACTTTGATTAACATCTTTGACAGCAGCAGTCTTTAAAAAAGATGGTATCTATATAAACGTTAATGTAGGTGTATATCAGGTGCTGAGAAAGACCTATATAGTAGTCATGTATCTGTATGAACATCAAGCTTAAGTAAAATGCTTCTAAAATCGCTTAATCTAGAAATATCTTGGAAATCTCTGGAAAGAACCAATGCTTACAAATGTTTCAGAAGTCCTATCAGACTTCAGCAAAATGAGCCGAAAGCTCTGTATATTTTCTTGAAACTTACTGATTTAAAATTCTGAAAAGGAAGTTAATCCGAACCACACTAAAGCAGTAAAAACAAAAAAAACAAAGTTGGCACTAATGAACTCCAGAGTTCTCTCATTTCACATCATGGCTCCCTCATTAATTACATGAACTCCAGGCTTTTTTTTTTCAGAGAGGTCAGGAAGTGCGTTAGCCAGCGCTGAACATGCATTACCATGTGTGCTGCCCCAATGTTGTTCATAAAACAAGAATTTATCAGGTGACCAGAGATTTATAGGAGCATGTCTCACCTGCGTTAGTGGCTAGCCTCTTAAACATGAGAGAGAAATGAAGAAAGAGAGAGCTACTCAAGGAAGTTTAACAATTTAAGACTACAAGGCCAAAAGCACATCATTACTTACTATATACACATACACACTAAAGCTCACACACAGTCCCCCCACACAAACAAGATAGTGTTGTGTAAACAGCTGCTTTTTAATCACGCCAGACCAGTCAGTATTTTGTGTTAATAGAAATGAAAGGAATTGAGTTATGAGAGGAATCTTAGTGAGTAAAGATGCCTTTTCTCTCAGTATGAAATAAGCATCCATGCTTCACAAGGCACAGCAAAAAAACAACTAAAAACCAAACATGCCAAGTGGAGGTTTCGAATAGATGGACAACTGACATAGTCACTGATTCATTCATCCATCTTCGGTAACCACTTTTCATAGTGAAGGTCAGAATGAATCCGGATCCCATCCAGGGAACACTGTGTATGAGGTGGGAATGTATTCATGATGCACTATCAGTCCAGTGCTTCAATACCAGAACACAACACATCTAGGAGAAATTTATTGCAGCCCTTTGAATTAACAGCATTGAATGGAGCTGGCGAATTTCTGGAAAAAAACCCCCCAAAAAACCAATGTGGACCCAATGAGCTCCCCATTTGGATCAAACCATGGACTTTGTAGCTATGAGGATTTAGTGCTATTTGCTGCACAGTCTTGAATTTCAGATTTACTGCATTCTGATTACTACTTTCTTAATGGTGGTGTTTATGGGGGCTACAAACCACTTCTAAAGACACCTTATGACAGCAGAAATAAACTGACATAAAAAGGCTTTCAAAAGCCAACTTGTTATGTCAAACTGTGCTATGCAACATTGAAACAGCTGATTTAGGTCAAAGTCAGAGTCACTTTCTTTCGACTTCTCCCATTAGGGGTCGCCACAGCGGATCATCCGTATTCGTGATCCGCATGTTCGATTTGGCACATGTTTTTACGCTGGATGCCCTTCCTAACGCAACCCTCCCCATTTATCCGGGCTTGGGACAGGCACTAAGAGTGCACTGGCTTGTGCAACCCTAATGGCTGGATTTAATATAATAATGATGGTGATGATGGTGATGATGTGATGACTTTTGCCAACTGTGGGGTCAATCTGAAAAATTTAACACAAACACTCCTCTAAGAGGCTCTGTCTGTCTCTTGAACTTGTGAAAAAAGAAAAAAACAGGACTCACTGCTAAACATTTAACCGGTGATAATCATTATTGAATTCCACAACTGTACATGTTTCATGTATATCTATTGACAGGGATAGGCAATATATATATATATATATATATATATATATATATATATATATATATATATATATATATATATATATATATATGGTACACGTATTTTTCAAATATAAAATTGGATTTTGTCATTTGTATTTGATAGGTTTGCTGAAAATGGCTTCATAATTTGTATCAAAATATTGTAGTGTTTTGTATTTTTGTAGTTTTAAAATACAGTAAAGTATAGAAAATGCAGAAAAATTTCAGCAGAAACCTGTCACTTGACAGATGTTATAACCACTGTAAGCCATTACAGCTTACAGTAGTTAACAAGTAGTAAATTAATTATAATTATCACTACAATAATAAGCAAATCCAACTACTTTTACCCAATAAATGGCTATAGTGACTATTCTTTTTCGTTTAAATTGTGGTGGTAGCTCAGTGGTCAAGGCATTGTACTTTGGACCAGAGGGTCAGAGATTCAAATCCCACCACCGCCAAGCTGCCCCTGCTGGGCCCTTGAGCAAGGCTAATAAACTCTCCGCTGCTCAGTTGTAAGTCGCTCTGGATAAGGGGGTCTGCCAAATGCTATAAATGCAAGTAAAAAGTCAAAGATGACACTTGTTACTTCAACAGATACTAACATGTATAGTAGTGGTTTCAAAACAATTAAAACTGCTTTGAAAGTTAGAGGCACACAACTGTATAGGATGTGTAACTAGAAAACTTAAACTTGTTCCAGCATGACAATGCTCCTGTGCACAAAATAAGCTTCTTGAAGATATGCTAAACATGGGTTGTATTGGACGATCTTGAGTGGCCTGCTATAGAGCTCTGACCTCAACCCTACTGAACACCTTTGGCATGAATTGAAATACTGACTGAACCCCAGGCCTCCTCACCCTTCATCAGTTCTACAAGAACATCTCTACACACTCCAACATGTAATGGAGTATCTTTCTATAAGCGTAAAGGTTATTACAAGGACAAATGGGGACTAAATGTTGAGTGGGATGTTTAAAAAGCAAATAGAAATCTTATGGTCCAGACTTAACTAAATGTAACTTCTTGATGACTCAATTCCTTCCTTGGATAGACAATGAAATATCTATTAAGGAAGGACACTATTGTCAATCCTACCTGAGTTTGATTAAACAAGCGAGTTTGATATTTACTTAATGTGAGTAGAAACTATTTCTTCTTCCTTTCTGCCTCCATTCACACTACAGACAAGTCAGCATTTGGACACATAGTCATATGTCTTGGGTTCGTGGTATCATTTGTATCTTCTGAGATAATTTTTTTTCAAAAAAAGTTGATCAGTGAAAGAATAAGAAAAAAAAAAATACTGAAAATGTCAACATTCTCTCTTTCTGCTATGGGTTGATTTGTTTTTAAAATGAATATAACAAAAGCTTCTCTTTTGTTTCTGGTCTACTGTAGTCTATTTAATATTAATACTATTGGCTTTGAAAATGCTTTTTTTTTGTATAGATAGCAAAGATTTCTGTCTCATCAGATCGAAAAAAGAAAATGAGCAGTATTGCTGATTTCTAAATGACAGAGTGAGATTCATCAAGTAAAGAAAAAAAAAAACTGGCTTCATCCAGTCAGACTTTCAGACTTGCTTTCTTAGGCTCTCTGTTTTTCCCCTAATCACCTTATTTACCAACAAATAATATTAACTACTAATGCGTTAAACAAATGATTCATATATTAATACTATTATGAACTTAACAATAATGCACTCATTTGTTTTTTATGTTTAGGAAATCAAATAAAATGATTGCGTCTTGTATTTTTCATCTCTGCGTCAAAAAATGCCAATAAACCTCCCTGGGAACACTGCCATAGATTACACTACATTATTATCACATGACTATTTAATGTATCTATTGCAAAAAATAATTTTACACACATGTGTCTGATAAATGTAATAAGCCTATAATGTATAATAATGACTTCAAAAGTGTTGCTCACAAGCTTGTGCAGCTGTGGAATCTCAGCACAATCACTGACTCCATTACCAGAAACAGAAAGCCAATTACAATACTGAATCACAAGCCAGATAATGTTGTGTATAAGTGTGTGTGTGCGTGTGTGTGTGTGTGTGTGTGTGTGTGTGTGTGTGTGTGTGTGTGTTTGTGTGTTAGGGTAATTATTAGGGCATCAGCTACACCCTATATGATGTTATGTAACCACAACTGATTAAAAAACTGCTAATGCATGCACCAGATGCTTCTTATATAGCTGAATTATTTGGTTCGTGTGATAAATCAATTTTGTCTAGATTTGCTGTAATAATGCAAAAACACGACAGCAAAAAAAAAAAAATAGAATAAATAATAATAATCCTCCACTGGAAGTCACATGCAGTGACCAAATCATAAATGTTTAAAAGACCTTTAACTGTCAGATGACATGCTTCGCTTAATGCGTTTGTTTTTCCCGAAGGATAAATGAAACTCAATAGAGCTGATCCAGCGTCATTTCCTGCTTTGTTTTTAGCTTTGTAATCATTAGGATGTGAAAATCAATAACTGATGCTGGCCTTTGCTCTTTGAAAAGCATGAAACAGAGGACCTTTGCTGTATGAATGCTGAACCGTGCTCATTCTGTAATGAATGTTCGCGCAGCTTTGTCCTCCGAGGCCTTCCCACACACACACACACACACACACACACACACACACACACACACACAC
>JAAIIK010000100.1:1434114-1444182 GCA_014706435.1 Silurus glanis
CACACACACACACACACACACACACACACACACACACACACACACACACACACACACACACACGCTGCCCCCTCGGTGCCAACTCAAAAACTATCTACACAGCTCTCATGACAAAAACATGTTTCCTAAAGCCATGTAAACTCTCCTAATGAAACAGTTGCCTGCTCTTCCTCCTGTGGGTTCGGATGTCCCCATTCTGCCATCTTTTCTTCTAAATCAGCACTAAATATTTCACAACGTATCGGCCAAATCATCGGACCTGCAAACAAAATAAAATATGGATCACAGGCGAGGCTGCTTGTTGCGTAGCGGCTCTTGGGCCGAAGTTTTTTCTTGCCGAATTCAGGTGTATCATCGCGTGACATTTGCATTATTCAATGTCATGTTTTATTCATCCATAGCAGAACTCACAAATCACAGTGAATGAAGTAGCACAAGTGCACGAGTCTTGAGAGTTTGTATCGTTACAGTGTGTCGTGGTTTACTCGCTCTGGCTGACTGACTCCAGCTGCTGCCTGAACAACTCTCTCACTCTGACAGAACTGAGATTTATGAGTTTTGTGTAAATGTGCAGGTGTGAGTATGTACCATATAGATTTATAGACTAATGCATTAACAGTGCTTTTGCTGTGTCTGGATTTTAGGTGTATTGTTTGTTCATAATGCAGCTTTATATTTGGCCACAGTATCTTATTTCTGATCAGTTCTGGGCAGACGATGCTGCTTTGATAACAGCAACTCTGGCTGTAGTCCTGGTTGTATTTTTTAACACAGCTTTAAATGAATGTACACGATTTCATTTTTTTTTTGGTTTCTATAGTAATAAGTTAAACAGGGAGTGTATAGATAAAGTTGTTGCTTTTGTGAAGCTTTCTTTAAGGAGATATTTATGCAGGATTACTGAAAGATCCGTCCTGGGGAGTTTTCCACCCTGGTAATATGACAAGTGCATGAAAAGGCTGATTAAGGAACAGAAGTCCTACAGTTCAGGAACAAAACGTTCTACACCATTAAATTGATAAAAGGTATGATATGTAGGAGGGAGCCCATAAAACTATATGGTAAAAAAAATGTACATATTGATTTGGAAGGGGAAAATGAAATTCTTTTTACCAAATTTGGGCCAAGTGCTGCCAGAACTCTAGCGCCACCATTAGAACAAATCTGATGCTAATATGGAAGCACTTTAATGGTCATAACTTTTGAGACCTATTTTCAAAAGTCTCAAAGGCGATTTAAAATTTTAATGGACCATACAATCAAATTTTTGCCTCAGTTACCTTTCCGCCATCTTGATTTTTGTTAAAACTAGTCTTTTTGCTACGCCTCCTACAAGCGTTAGCTCTTCATTATCAAATCTGGCACACATCCTACTATATAAAAAAAACTTGAAACTGTGATGACTTTTAAGACGTTATATATCAGTTGAAGAATTTGTAATTATTTCCCAGAAATTGATTTCTCAATGTAATTCATTTCAAGTAAATTTTATTTGTAGAGCTCTTTTAACAATTGCCTAAAATTAGCTTTTACAGAGATAAAGAGGTTATAAAGTGGTATAAAAGAATGTTTAAGTTTAGTTCCTCTCGGTTTGTTCCTTATAATTTTAAGTTTATCCCCAATGAGCAAGCCAATGGCCACTGGCAATTTACTTTTATTTCAAATTCTGTCTGACAATTGAGTTTTTTTCCAGCCAAACATTTGGAATTTTTCCTGTATTTGTCTTTTTTTTTTTTTTTTCATTTTATTCTGCTCCTACTAATTATGTGAAATCGACAGAAAATTTGGAATACATCTTCCGATTAACCTGGATAAACATTATAAAAATAATTTTAAATACAATTGTTTAAATAGTTTGTCGAGAATTCCCACTTCTTGACACCATGCTGCCCATTCATCTAGACCTCCTACAGTCTGGGAGAATTCCACCAGTGTCCATTTATACTGCATTATGAGTAAAACCACGTTTAACCATGTTGCTTAAAATGGCTCTGCATTCCTGCAGTTGCTTACGCAAAAGAATGTCTGTGAATTTATGGCTCAATGAGTCAAGGTGCTTGGCCCCTGAAAAATGGTTGCCATTTCAAATATTGATATAAGTTTGACTGTCATTATACTCTGAACCCTAACAGAGTATGATAGTGTATTTTATTTCCACTAGCTATGCAAACTCTTGCACTCTAATGTATTTACCAGATAGGGCAAATAAATTACAGATGTGCATTAGAGTTTGATTCTCACTAAAAGCCTATATCCCATAACGTCCATGATGTTCTTGGACTTCTGAGTGTCTTCAGGCTTATACTCTCGGTTGCTTTAAACTGCTCATGTATTCCTTTTGTCTGGTTCTATTCAGGCTCTGGGACAGACACAGCATCAGCTGGCCGACTCCCAGGACCAATAATGCAATAATGCCATGCTAACCAAATGAGCCTAATCCAGCATATGGGGCCAAATCCTATCATTGATGTGTCAGATGTCATCAGAGAGACCCAGGATGAAGACTCCACTGAGGAGTGAGTGAATAAGTGTGTTAGAGATGCACAGTCTGACTCACGCACAAGGTCATACTCGCCGAGAAGCCAGCATGGGGTATGCATTATGGAGGAGTGCTGACAAAATATGAAATATGCTTACCCATTCAGTCAGATTTAGACGCTAAAAATAAGGCAGGGGAGACTTCAGTCAAAACAATTCAATCAATCGCTATTAAATCTGTACTGGAATTTGGTACGGCTGCGCATGTAAATGTGCAATAGCGTGCACAGTGCTTAACCTTTTTGCCCTGCCATGGCAGAAAGTACAAACACAGCAGATATTTCCGTATCTGGATAATGATACGTACATAGTGGGTTTTAAAGAAAGGGTAATGATGAAAGCAGTGTTGTAACACACAAGAAGGTCAGCCCGATGTTTTTAAAAAAAGAAAAAAAAAAATGAAAAAAGTGATCAGAAAAGACTCAGCGGGCTTGTAGACGTGACCTTTGCCATCCTAATGCATCACGGATGGAGCCGAGAACACCCAGCACAGCAAAGCTCATTTATAGTTCTATGCAGCAGTTGTATATGCTCACAGCAGCACCAGACCAGTACAATCAATACGTTGTTATCCATCCACTTTAAAAGCAAGCACAATTGCCATGGAGGGTCTTGTCAATGGGTTCATGAATCACACACACACACACACACACACACACACACACACGCACATATATTAGATGAGGTGCCTGTGCCTCAGCTACAACACACTAATAAACAGGCTCTGTGATCACGTAAATTATTACCTTAAAGGTCATAGGTCACAGTCTTAAGACTGTGAGGTTTCTGCTTAGGTCATTGTTACCCATTTCCTCCTTTTGGTCTATATTATTAGCATCCATACGAACGTCATTAACAGCAGAGAGAACAACAGCTGGAAGTAACTCAGCTTTTGGACACAGAGCAGCGATCGCTTAATTAATGAATCAATTAACGCAGCTGAGTTTAATTAACTAATAAAACCAGGCGATAAGGGCATCACACGCTTATAAAGTGGCGAAAGGAAAGCGAACAACTTCCCGCTTTCACAAAGATAATGAGGGATATCTCGAATCTAGAATCTATTTCCTGATGGCTCACTAAATTAAACATCATGCGCAGCTCATCACGACCCCCGAGGTTACCGAATGAATAGCTGGATGAACAGCTGGATACAGACTGATGTGCGGCTTCCATAAAGAGGATCATATCCTCATTTTGTTGTGCATTATTTTCAAAAATGAGATACTTTTGGTGCTGTCAGATCCATAATTACTTCTAAGACGAGGGTGTCGGTGCTCTGAAAGACTGTACCTGCCATTTCCTGACTCATTTTTATGTTTAAGATTTTCATTACGACTCAAACGGTGTGGAAAAAAATGAACAGGGATGACAGGGGTAAATCACAGGTTCACCAGCCCACCTGTGGTACAGATACAGATGGACGGGTTTTGTATATAATCTCATTTCTATGATATAGAATTGCAGTAAAGCAGAGAACGGAAGTGTTTCAGATTACCTAGAGAGGGCAGACTGACATCACTGTTCAGCTTAGTCATTAAACCAGTGCAATGTGCTTTTAGTAATTCAGCAAATGGTGTCTTGTATTAAATCTGTGGCTCAGCAGCTGGGTGTGAACTTGTTTTCTTCCCCAAATATTAAGATTGAATTAATCACAATTAAAGGTTTAATTCATTCTGAAGTGCAACAGAAGAACTCCTCATCTGTGGGTATGTGTGAGTGTAGATGTGTGCCTGTATGTGTGTGATGTCTTAAACATATCAGCACAATGGGAAAATTTAAAAAGAATCTCAAATCATCTTACATAGTGATGAGCTGTTCTTTTTTTCTTTCTTTTCCTTTTTTGTGTGTTGTTGTAGACAGCTCTTTTTGGTGTAATGAAATCAAAACACTTACAATTTTCAATACTTGTGCTAATTGTATGTGATGGTGTCCGTAGTTAGATTTATAAATGAATGAAAATGAATATACAATTGTTTTAATGAAGCACATACACAATAAAATGCATGCAAATAGGCTTAAATGCTGATGGAACAGTTATTTTAATACGGAATAAAACATCTAGGGACATGCGGTTTTAGTAAAAAAATCAGTGACGGTGGTGTGATATGAGCTGACATAAAGCAAAGTCTTAAAACTCTTAAACTGACTGTTTTTTTCCCCCCATTTCTCTCATTTCTTTTTTTTTTTCATTTATTACTTAAAACTTAGATTATATGGGCAACATTTTGTGGACACCTGACCATATCATATTCATATGTTCTTATTAAAAGTCTCATTCCACATTTAGTCTGGTTTGCTGTTATAATAATCTTCACTCTTCTGAGAAGATGTTCCAATAGATTTTGGAGTGTGATTGTGGAGATTTCTGCTTATTCAGCAACAATGCTGTTAGTAAAGTCAGGTAGAGCTAAAGGTGTTCAATACAGTTGAGGTCAGAGCTTTATAGCAGGTAATTCAAGATGTTTGACTACAACCCATGCAAAGGATATCTAATCAGAGCTTGTTTTGTGCTCAGAAACATTGTCATGTTGGAACAGGTTTGGATCTTCAAATTCATGTGAAGGGAAAATGTAATGCTGCCAATACAAATTGTTTGCATCTGACTTAACAGTTTGGGAAGAAGCACATATGGCTGTAAAAGTCAGGTGTCTCGATACTTCTGTTCATATTGTGTATGTCATTATGTAGTATTTTGTTATCAAGAAGCCAACCGTCCTCAATCTTGAAGATTCCAATGGCGGAACAATGTTGCAATGTGCTCACATTGGAGACTACTTCCAAAAATGTTAAATATACATCTCCAAAGGTGTCTCATTACCAGATCAATGATTGCACAATATACAGCACCTATCCACTGAAGTAATGGTTACTAGAGGAACCATATCAATTTGAGCAAATAATTATATATATTTGATATATTATTATATTTATGCAGCCTGGACTACTGTATAGCTTTTGCTCACAAATCAGATTTGAGAATTTCTGAATCACTGTGGTGAAAATGAATTCTATATATTATATATGATGTATATATAATATATAGAATTCATTTTCATATATACATTCTATATATCACTGTTAAATAATTCTGTGTTGTTAAGTAGATCAAAAAGCACGATAACATTACATAAATACAATCAATGGACAACTAGGTCACTGGGTCATAATACAGCTACAGTAGGTTTAGAAATAAAACAATCCATAGAGAAGTTTCTTATCAGTGTGTGTGTGTGTGTGTGTGTGTGTGTGTGTGTGTGTGTGTGTGTGTGTGTGTGTGAGAGAGACATAGGTAGAGATATCCAGACCACCAAGCTGGCCAGACCAGAGGATTGAATTTTTCTCATACAGTCCTGCTGGCAAAATGCCATTTGCACAGTCATTAGAGTTACAGAGATAAGGTCAGTAAGTAAAAAATGAGAGGCAGAAGGAGAGAGAGAGAGAGAGAGAGAGAGAGAGAGAGAGAGAGAGAGAGAGTAAAAAGAGAAATAAGTCATTTACATACAGACTCTAACACTGCATTTCCATTTAATTCCCTTAATAGTGTTTAAACCTTTACACTCCTGGCTTTATTATTCAGTAACCTGAGTGAAAGTGAGAAGAAAAGCTACAGTATGCAGTTACATGCTGGGGGACCTGGTGGTGCAGCAGGTAGTATTGGTGCCTCACAGCTTCAGGGTACTGGGTTCAATCCTGAGCTCAGGTTACCGTCTGTGCAGTTTCACATATTCTCCATGTCTCGGTGTTCCCCCTCACCTCACAAAATCCTAGTGGAAGGTGAATTGACTACTCTAGATTGCTCCACAGTGTGTGTGCGCTCCTTCAATGCAACCGTGATGCATTTCTGCTTTCAGTGTTTCTGAAACAATGTGACATTTTTCCAATCTTCATCTGCTCAGTCTGTGACCAATGAAGCCTCAGATTCCAGTTTTCGGCTGACATAAGTGGAATCTGTTGTGACCTTCTCAGTTTGTAGCTCGGTTTTGATATGTTGTGCTTTTTGAGATGCTTTTCTGTTCACCATGGTTATTTGAGGGTACTGTAGCTTTTAGCCAACTTGAAATAGTCTAGCCTCTGACCTTTCCCATCAAAAAAGCATTTCTGCCTGCAAAACTGCCACTTGCTGGATTTGTTTGTTTTCCACCCCCCCCCCCCCCCTTTTTTTTTTAATTCTAACAAATCCTGGGCGATATCTGATTCTGATTTCTGCTCAAACTTCTAGTACTATCAAACATACCAAGGTCAAAGCCACCAAAATTCAATAAAGACACGAACATGAACTAAATCTATTGACGTATGTCTGATGATTCTATCTACATGATTATATGCAATGCGCTGTTGTCACATCATTCGCTGATTGGATAATTGCATGAATGGGCAGGAGTACAGGTGTCCTAATAAAATGCTAAATCAATGTCCTCTGATGACCCCAAACTGTATATAAGCACTGATTAAAAAAATAATGCTTCACATATATTGTTGTTTGTTTAGTCCATTAAAGTGACAAATACTCTCTCTCGCTTTCACACAAACACACACACACACACACACACACACACACACACACACACTTACACACATCTCTGCGCTCACAGCATGAACATGTATTATGTTTTTAGCATAAGCTGGCTGCAGTTACTGTATAAAGGACTGTGCGATGACTAATGTCCAATCTCTATGAGCCAGTCAAATGATGGCAAGTTAATAAGCTCTGGTGCCTCTAATAAATCTAATAAGAGCTTTGGGCCCCGCGCAGACATCATGATAACCCTGCTGAGCCGGGAAAATTCAAGTTTAATCTCTCTCTCTGTTTCTCTCTCTCTCTCTCTTTATCTCTCTCTCTCTCTGTTTTCTCTTTATGCAGAACACAGGACTACTACTCCATGCTTTCATCCTCCATCTCCCTTTCATAAATCATGTGTAGGATTTGGATTGCTGTAATGCAAGCCTGACTAGGGACCTCCCCTTTTCTTCTCTTCTGCATCACTCCGGCGATTTATCAGCTGAACAATTACAGAGGGTCACAGGTGGCGCGGAGAGAAACAATATCTCCTTTCAGAGGCGCAATCACATTTCAGAGTAGTTACATCCAATTGGCGAGGAGGAATGCAGTTTATTGGATAGGAAGGAATCTTACTGCTGTTAGAGATGGGCCTCTTTCATTCACTCTCTCTTTTACATGTTCTCTTCTTCAAATCAGAATTCTTCCGTCACCCATACACACTTTCACTTCGACTCCACGTGTTAGCAGTCGTTTTCCTCTACATCATCTCTCTTGCAAAAACAAATAACATTTATACTTTGTGTATAAACTGTATAGCGTAACACAGAACCCGTACTCAATTTTTCATGAATGCTTCGACATTATTGCACATGAGCACATGTTACAAAATAACCACAGTATCCACAAGCATCATTTTAGGTCAGATGTAAAAACTTTAGTTTTATATAAGCCCAGGAGTTTTTACATAAGATGAACTAAGTAGTAAGACATAATTTCTTGTGCTTTTTTTTGGGGGAGGTGCAAATTTTGGACAAAAGTATTGGAACGCCTGACTTTGGTAAGACCTGCTTTGTTGTATGTTTCAGAGACAGTGTCATTGACAAAAAGACAGGAGGTCTAAAAACTCTTTGCTAGGCAGGAGAAAAAGAGGAAGGCTAAGGAGAAGGTTTATGAATGTGAGGAGGGAAGACATGCAGGTGGTTGGTTTGAAAGAGACAGATGTAGAGGACAGGGTGGTATGGTGTCAGATGATCCACTGTGGCAGACAAAAAAGGAGCAGCCAGAAGAAGAAGAAGAAGAAGAAGAAGAAGAAGAACTATATATGTAGCTCTATGTGCAGTGGTTTAAAAAACCTGGATTCTGGAAATCTTTAATCTTGATATGGGGAAGAAAAGACATGAGGACAAATAAATGTGATATTTCCAATTGTTTTAACTCATTCAAACGATTTAACAGTGGTGAACTTTAAGTAAACTAGCCATTTAGTGTCATTATGTAGTAAAGTAATCCCCCGCTTTACCGCAGTTCGAATCTTGCACCCCCGGTTGGTTTATCATGGAATTGCATTTGCCACATAACTAATATGTTTAGCTGATTTTTTTACTTTGTTAGTTTTAAGGAGTTTTATGTTGAAAATATAGAAATGTATTAATAAAAATAGAATTATTAATGATAAAATGAAGTAAAATGTTAATACAGTACAGTACTGAAAGTAAAGTATGCGGTGATGTGTATTTTTTTTACTCCGCCTCTTTTTTGATGTCATAGGACACTTTAACCAATAAACAAGCAGAGAATCTACGCATAGGCTACTGCAGAACTGTATGCTGTACAGTACATGTACTCACTATTAATGTAATCCAGTGTACTCTATTTCTACGAATTGCACAAAATTCATCTCGCTATATTCTAGCAAATGTTTTCTGTTTGTGTTTAAAGTGTGTGTGAGGATGATTCACAGCTTAAACCATTTTTCGTTTATCGCAGGCGGTTTTGGAACGTAACCACCGCGATAAATGGGGGATTGCTGTATTTACAAATTTTCTCGCCATTTGTTGGTTGGGCAAGTATTACAAATATTCTGTTTTAGCGTTGCATCAAATCAATTACAGCTGAGCAATTGGGTTTTTAATTGTTTTTTTTGCACTGTTCACACATTTTCAGGAACATAAAATCAGTACAGACAATCTGGCAAAAGTCATGTCAGATGTGTTTTGTCCGACATACTTGTATGCCATTTCCTCTTATGGGGGGAAGAAGTTCTAATTTTCTTCGAAATTCCATGAAATGGGGAAATCTCCAGCTTCCAAAAATATAACGAGAATTATAGACATGTGATATCTAAAAACAATTATCACACAGAGTAGAGTTGCTTTGTGTGCTTTGGTTTGAATTTTCCACACATTTGCAGTAACATTGAAAACAACACACTCGATCTGTTGAATGTCATTTCAGATTATGCATTTGTGAGGCTAGACATTTGCAAGATAACATAGGATCGCATCACGGCCCATTAAGCAGCAGCCTCGAGTACGGCACCAGAACGTGTGACAGAATGAGAAAAGAGCAGAAGAGAATGGATAAACCATTGTCCTTCTTTCTGAGTGACATCAGGGTCAACGGCAAATGACAGACCTGAATCGGTGTTAGAAATGTCAGAAGCATTAAACAGTGATTTCACATGGGATTTGTACCTGATGGAGGACACAGAGTTGATCTGACACACATCATTCTTTGTGTAGAAACAGAAGAAGGTTCTTGTGTATTTTGTTTATGTTTTTTACCTTTGTCAATACATGCAGCAGTCAAATCAAATTGAAACAATGATTTTTCAAAGTTTACGCACAAAGACAGCTATTCATGTGAGTCTGGATTCTCTGGTTGTATGAGCTTTGCCGCTGAAAACTAAAAACATTATGACTTAAACTTATTTTAGACAACAGCTGGAAGCTGTATAAACCCCAAATTCTGGTATATCTGACACACACACACACACACACACACACACACACACACACACACACACA
>JAAIIK010000100.1:1459517-1470561 GCA_014706435.1 Silurus glanis
ATAATAATAATAATAATAATAATAATAATAATAATAATAATAATAATGTACTCACAGTTGAAACTGTGCTCAAGAAAACAATTCACACCTTTAAATAAAACAATTTGTGTTCACAAATTTCACAAATTAGCTTTTGCTTTACCTATAATTCACTGTACACATTTAACTGTACACAAATGATAAAAAGTTTATTCTACAAGGGCAAAATATTTAATTTCCTATTAGTTGCCAGCTGTCTTTTGTTTGTCTTTTCTGCCCTGTAGATGCATTGGACATCAGGGTACATTAAGGGACACTTACCATGTAGCAGTGCATTGTGGGATTTCATAAGCACTCTTGATATGTTCCACTAGGCTTTCAAACATGGCTACAAATTGGCAGAATTCCCAGGACAGCATATAGTGAATAGGGTTCAGTTTCGGACCACTAGACAAAAATGCAATCACAATTCCTGTAACCTTGTTGAAATGTAACCATGACAACAGTAATAAAAGTGGTAAAGGCTAGGTCTGTATCCATGCTTTAGTTTCACTTCAGTAAAGAAGAAATAACTATAATAAACACTTATTTATGCAGAGAGAACAGAGTGCAGAATGAATGTCTAAGGTGAAACCCTTTAATGATGTGGTTTTGACGTGTTGGACATGTAGACATGGAAAATGTTCTTTTTTCCTTTTTTTTTTCCCAAAATTGGACAAACCGCTAAATAGCCATGACTCATCACTTTTTTTTTTACCTTTAAAGCTATTAGGGCACATAGATATGCACTAGGGGCTATAAAAATAAAAAAAATAATATATTATATATTAGGTTGGATACCAGTTTATGATGAGGTCCTGAAGACTTGGTTTTAGTAAGGACAATATAAAAGATATGGATTTTTTAACATGCAATCCACTACGTAATTCAGAAGATGGCAGATACAAATGCAAAATATACGTTATAAAACACCAGCACTACAAACAAAACACAAGATAACTTGAAGCATAAACAAAGAAAACCAAAAAAGAAAATTCTAACCTAAGGATGCACAATACCAACAACAAGGAACAAGAAACATGGAATTACAAAGCTTGCCAACGAGACATACAAAAACCAGTAAGGGTGATAATTCGTGAAAACACAGAAGAGGTGTGAGTGCTCAGCATTTGTAAAGGACATGCCAGGGCTGATGGGAAATGCGGTATTAGTCCAAAATCTGATTCGGAACGTACACAAAATAACCAGATTTTGCATTTTATATAACACATTTCAGTCATTTGCTGAATAATGCAGTGGTAAATGTGTACCATAATATGATGATACTTAATGAAATTGCATTTTAATATACTATGGACATTTTTTTTCTGGGTTTCTTTGTGGTTTATGGTTGTCTTTTGTTACAGAGCTACTTGATTGCATTTCCCCCACTAAAGAGGGCGTCTAAGCTTGGCAAATTGAGCATGATTCTACAATCTCGTCTCTCTATATCAATGAGGTCAAGTGTCTTTCTGTTTTTGCCCAGGTAGCATGCAAATAAAAAAAAAAATAAAAAACTGATGGTTTCGAATTTATTCTCTTCCCTCCCTATTCACTTTCCACATATAAAGTCTAATGCAACAATGCCATATAAACTACCTGTACAGTACTGTAGAGTGGTCTATGATTTATGCTTTTTTAATAGCTTGCACTCAGATTTTATCTGGATTCTCACTTCAGAATGACATATTTGCACTTCCCCCATCATGCATTTTCACTGAAATAGTATGCTATTGGTGCTTTTGTGTCTTATACCGAGGAAAATATGCCTGGTTCAATATTTTGTCTCTTGTACTCATTACATACTCAAGAATATTTAGAAAACTTTGCCTATTTTAATCAATTTGTGACATGGGAAAAATGTCATTATTGAAGAGAAAAGTGGAAATGTTATATACTCTATGTAGTCCAAATCTATTTTTTATTTTTTTTTACCTATAATATCATTCTGACAAGGTTTGCAGTAAAACCTTTAAACCGTCTGTTTGTTAAAGTAAACAGACAAGCTGTGCTCATATATTCTCTTTTGGATATATAGTCATGAAGGTGAACATGTCTTTTGGTTGGCCTTTAATTGACACAATGCAACTCTCCGTGGAATATCCAAATCTGTGTAGGAAAGGTCAAATGTCATTAAAAGCATGTTGGTTGAAGGGAAAAGTGAAGAGTCATCGCTCCTGTGTTTGATGTCAACCACACTGCTACAGAAAAATAAAGGTCTTGTGACATTTGGTTTCTATATAAAAAATGAAGGGATTTTATTTAACCCTTTAAACACCAAGGACCGGGATCTGTATGACAACTGATCAAACTGTAAGACAACCCTAAGCATTTTTTTAAAACTACACTACAGTGGTGCAGAATTGAGAACCTAAATGAATGGCTTAGGCAAATCCCACAGATGTCCTGTCACATCCCTTGATGATCTGATCGAGGATCTGTGGAAAGAAATGAAAATTGCTCTTTGCTAATTGTTTCTATAAAATCTGACAGAGCTTGAGAAGATTTACTTTGAACAAAATATATAGATTTAAAGGTGCAAAGCTGCTAGAAGTATAAAAGCTGAATTATAGGTTCCTTGGGTCAGTGTTTTAAATATTACTTCAGTAAAAGTAAAAGTGCTCCCTTTAAACATTGACTTGGGTAAAGTAAAAAAGTGTTTGTCTTCAAAAGTACTTAAGTATTCAAGTACTATGGTTTATTATGGCTATAATTTTCCTATTATCATTTGTGGAACGACCCTAATGTTACTCTTTGCACACCAAACTATTAATAGAAAGAAAAACAAATATATATTTTTTTTTAATGACTTAAAAAAATTACGCAAATAAGGCCACGGGTGTTGTGTCAAGTTAGATTTAGTAGTTTCTTCCATCATTTATTCCTCTCAAAATGTTCTGCTTGCTTTTGAACTGACGCTGAACTGTATGTTAAAACGTAAGTAAAACATTCGACTTTGAAATGTAGTGAAGTTAAAGAAAAAGTATCGGAAATACTTGAGTAAAGTATAGATATGCAAAAAAACTACCTAAGTACAGTAACAAATTACATTTACTTTGTTACTGTCCACCACTGCTAAAAACTATTGCAAGTAGTAATCTATGTTGTCCATGAGAAGATCATCAGATTCTGGTTTTCTCTTTTTAATGTCAGAGGGCATGTGGCCAGGAAATTGCTAATGACCCCACCTGTTTGAGGTACCATTGGCCAGAAAAACCAAATGCCCCGACAAAAAACACCACAACATCATCGAAGAAGACCAATGATGTTTCTGGGTTCTGAAATCACAGTTACTCAGGCCATGTAGTTTGTCATGTATAATTTATTTAAAATGCAATACATGTCTGTGCATCTCTATGGGGTTAATGTGTTAGAAAATAAAGCATGTTCAGATTCTAATATATTGGTTTATTTGCTCCTGAGATACAATGGATATATGTGCGATATATTGAGAAGAGAGAAAAGATATTGACAAAACACAAGCTGGCTGGTGTGTGTTCATTATAGTCAAAGTACATGTATGCTTCTGAGGAACAAGTATGAGAGATTGGAGGTAATTCATTAAGGGCGCTTTATACTATTTTGCCATGGGTTTGCCTAGCAATTCTACCTGTCATTACACACATTGTGTTTCCTTAATGCATTAGTAATCTACCAAAATGGTTAGACATGCCATTCCCAGTTAGACAGGCCTGCTCTCGAAGTAATGACCATGCTGATGAGGTCCCTGGAGTACATCTGTGGTTGGACTCAACCTGTTTTAGATTTTCCCAGGTAACCCCACATCATTCTGTCCCTTTAAATAAGGACTTATATAAGAGTAAGAACGGGACAATCCGCTAATATCGCATGATTTGTCAAAATGAATTTGTTTAATAGTGTGTGTGAAATTTGACCAGTAGAAAATTTTTACACAATTTCTGGAACTGTGCTAAAAGTTTTTTTAGTGTGAATTATTTTATTTTGTGTAATGTGTTGCTGTTTTAAGGCGGTCTAAATAAATCGCATTGATCAAATATTATTGTAAATTTTGTGGTGGGTTCAAAGCAATTCAATGTATTTTAATGTATTAATTTGTATACCAGTTTTAACAATGTACATTGAGACAAAGCAGAAATAAACAAACAAAAAATAAATTGTAATTTTATAGATTAAATGTTTATCCCTTATTAACAAGGCAGAAGTGATGGTGGCAAGTAAACACTTCCTGAGACAATATGAAGACGAAACCTTGAGAGGAACCAGATTCAAAAGGGAACCCATTCTCATCTGGGTAACATCAAATATTCATTCATTATAGTTTCATTATGAGTCTATATTGTTGTAGTTGTCAGCTGGTGGAGACTTGAGTATAACGACGTTTGTGGCAATTGTAGTCTCAACCCATTGTTGCAAAGCTGTTGTAGGTAATTGCAATCCAAAAGTTATCTTCATGGTTCCTAAGTGATACTGTGTGGCACCTGAAAAGGACGCTGGTCTAATGCAAGACCACCATAAACGCAATCATTTACAATCATACTATAAGTAAACTGTGTGTACCGAAGAAAAAATTATGATTGTTATAAGTAACAACTTTGTCTCTAGGCAATCTGCATCTTCTTCTTCTTCTTTTGGCTGCTCCCATTAGGGGTCGCCACAGTGGATCATCCGTTTCCATACCCCCCTGTCCTCTACATCTGCCTCGTTCGAACCAACCAACTGCATGTCTTCCCTCAACACATCCATAAACCTCCTCCTTGG
Organism: Silurus glanis; assembly: GCA_014706435.1. Classification (NCBI taxonomy): domain Eukaryota; kingdom Metazoa; phylum Chordata; class Actinopteri; order Siluriformes; family Siluridae; genus Silurus; species Silurus glanis. The sequence continues at coordinate 1,464,276 of JAAIIK010000100.1, forward strand.
CCTTCCTCTTTTCCTCCTTCCTGGTGGCTCCATTCTCAGCATTCTCCTACCAATATACATTTACATTTACAAATGCGGCATTTAGCAGACGCCCTTGTCCAGATAAATAAATCTACGCTGGTAGATTACAAACTTTATATAAATCAGACTATAACTCTTGGTTTCTACAAAGCAAACTTGAAAAGTGCTAATTTAAGTGTTTCAGGAAGAGGAAGTCCTTCAACCGTCGCTTACAGATAGCCAGGGACTCCGCTGTTCAGACAGCTAGGGGAAGTTCATTCCTCCACCTCGGTGCCAGAACAGAGAAGAGCCTTGAGTCTCATTCTGAGAGAAGGTGGTACCAGTCGAGCAGTGCTGGAGGATCTCAGACAGCGTGGTGCAGTGCGAGGTGTGATGAGGTTTCTAAGGTCAATTTGGTGCTGGTCCATTTTTGGCCTTGTAGGGAAGCATCAGTGTATTGAATCTGATTCGTGCAGCTACTGGAAGCCAGTGAAGGGAGCGCAGCAGTGGGGTGGTGTGTGAGAACTTGGGCTGATTGAACACAAGTCAGTGCAGTTGCTATATACCCCATATCCCTCCTCTGCACATGTCCAAACCATCTTAATCGGACATCTCTCACTTTGTCCACAAAACGTGCTACATGCGCTGTCCATCTAATAAACTCGTTTCTAATCCTCACTCCCAATAAAAATCTCAATATCTTCAGCTCTGCTACCACCAGCTCCACCTCCTGTCTTTTAGTCTCTAAACCATACAACATTGCAGGTCTCATGACAGTCCTATAAACTTTCCCTTTCACTCTTGCAGATACCCTTCTATCACAAATCACTCCTGTCACTCTTCTCCACCCATTTCACCCTGCCTGCACTCTTTTCTTCACTTTTCTAACACACTATATATTACTTTGCACTGTTGACCCCAGGTACCTAAACTCCTTTAGGCAATTTGCATAAAAATAAATACAAAAATACTGCATTTTCATTTCTAGTAATATTTTTTATTTAAATCAATAATAAGCCTCAGTATGGACCTTCCCTTTCTATTCCGTGTTGCTGTTCATCCTGATTTGTTTCCATCTTTAGCAGTTGAGAGTCAAGTCAAGTCAAGTTTATTTCTATAGCGCTTTTCACAATGGACATTGTCTCGATGCAGCTTTACAGTAGTCACTCCACTGGAATGTTTTTAAGATGAAGGAGAAAACTGGAAAACCATGAGAAGCACATGACATTCACACAGACAGTAACCTGATTCAGGATTAAACTCTAACACTTCCTGCTGTATTACCAAACCAGAAATGTGTGCAATTATTAGACAATATTTTTTTGTTTGCTTGCCTCGGTCTAATTCACTGCTGATTCGCTCTGCTTTGTTTTAGCTGAAAATAAGAAAAAAATTAATAGAACTCTGCTGGTCTTTACTGCTGATTTAACATGTTGATTTAACAATTGGCCAAATGGGTGCTGACTAGTGCCAAAAAAGCTACAGACAATCACCCACTGATGCACCCAACAGACAACATGTGGCTTAAGCAAAGCAGTGTGATGGTGCCCTGCGAGTGCAAGACGCATTAACAAACCCAACACAGCAGCACAAAGGGCAAATATAGAAATATAACAGCAAATCAGAAAATGCAGGTTGTAATAAAATAATTCTGTATGATTATATTATGAGTTGCTCAGTAGCTCCTGGTTCCATAATCTCAAATGACTGTAAAAGACTGTAGAAAGAACACTACTCATAATCTTACACGCCAGTGCTCATTTTAGTTCTCACTCTCCAGTGTTCTGTATTGATTAAAGACTATAATCACACTCTTGATGTCACCCAAATGAGGATGGGTTCCCCTTTTGAGTCTGGTTCCTCTCAAGGTTTCTTCCTCATAACATCTAAGGGAGTTTTTCCTTGCCACAGTCACCATGGCTGCTCATCAGGGATAAATACACATCGTTCACCTTAAATTCTGTAAAGCTGCTTTGAGACAATGTCTGTTGTGAAAAGCGCTATACAAATAAACTTGACTTGACGTGATTATATTTATGCATTAATCCATGCATATTTCCTAACCAGGAAATTTATACAGTATGTCAGTGGTCCCCAACCCCTAGGCTGCGGACCGGCACCGGTCTGTCGGTCAATTGGTACCGGGCCGCACAGAAAGAATACATAACTTACATTATTTCTGTTTTATTTATTATCTGATTCTGAACGATGTTTTATTTTGGAAAATATCAGGATTCTCTCCGCCACATCTGTCTATGACTCACTTTTGATGCATGTCATGATGCCTCGGTCACATGTCTTACCTCCATCCGCTACCTTCTTAAAGGGGCTGCTCCGGATGGTAACACATTAAACATTACCGCTAAATTGAAACCCCCAAGCTAGCAAAATAAACAAAAAAACAACACAGTGGATTCACGTTTATTATTCTATTTAGAAAATACCAGTTTTTATGTCGGTCGTATGATTTTATTTGGTTGTTTTATCTGCCACACCTTAAAGGCCGGTCCGTGAAAATATTGTCTGACATTAATCCGGTCCGTGGCGCAAAAACGGTTGGGGAACGCTAGTGTATGTCATGTATATGCTAAATATACAATATAAACTATTACTCTACACTATAATAATATTATGAAAAAATGTCATGTTAAATTGTTGGCACTAGGCCAATGACAGTAACTAATCGATAGTGATTGTGATTTCCAGGAGGGATTTCAATTCTGTCTTCATGTTCATGTGCTTTCATAATTTGTTGAAGTGTTCTTGATTTTACTGTTGTACTTTTGTGTCTACAAATTTCCAGAATTTTGTGTTGAATTTTTTTTATTTGTTTATGTTACAAGTAGCTGTTATTTTTTTTTCTGATCTTTTGTTGCATTCTGTTATTTGCTGTTGTGTCTCCAAATTTGTTATACTCTTGTTTTTTTCTTTTTTTTATGTTGAGCTGCCATGTCTCTGAAATTGTTGGTGCAGTTTTTGGTTTCCTGATTTGCACTGCATTCTCGGTTTCCTAACCAGCCCTCCGTACAGGGTGTGTGTTGGAAGAGTTTTAACTTTGCCTTAACTGTACAATAAAACATGTTTCTCTTCAAGCCTCAGACTTTCCACTGCACACTACAGTGCTCACCGCTCCACACATGTAACCAGTCCATAAGAGAAACACAGAGAGACTTCAGACGCCGGCCTGCTTCCATAACACAAGCTTCAGTGGTTCCTTTAATCGACTTTGTGTTGAAATGTGATGACTGATGCACACTACACACACACACACACACACACACACACTGTGCTGCAGCTGCAGCTGTAGAACACTCAAACCTCATCTGTAAATGTCTTAAGGCACTATTAACAGTCACACACCACGTGCGTGAATGTGTGCGCACACATGTATGAGCCGGGTGATGTGCACACACATCTCAAGGTAGTGGCTGTTAAATAAGCAACAGAGTCACGCAAGCTTCACGTTGAAAGCTTTATAAAACCACTTCAGCACAGATTAAACCCATGATAGCCGCAACAGCTGGCCCATTTGGGTCCAAATGTAACCCGGCGCCATAAAACAGTCTCCAAGGAGACCGGGGAAGAAAGAAAGAGGTCAGAGAGGGACACTAAAAGTGAACACTGACTGACTCTGTTCAGGAATAAAGCTTAGAGATGGGAAAATAATGTGCTTGGGAGAAAGTATGCACATCCTTCATGAGACAAACGTGACATGCAGATTTCTTTACAAGGTTAAGAGGTGCATTCCTTGATTGGTAAGACGGTTACATCATTCAGAGCCTCTGCTTATGAAAAAGAAAATGAATAATAATAATAAAAAACATTCTGAACTCATTCAATGAAATCAGAGTAACTGTGTGAAGGCCTGGTTTAAGGACAGATGCAAGCAAAGGCAGAGTTCAACATCATCAGTGTGCATGTGTGTGGTGAGGTGTTTTGGTGAAAACGGTGTCCTGGGGTCACACAGGCTCAGAGAAGCTCCACCTTGACATCAGTCTGTCAGATAAAAGTACATTAGGAAACTGAAAAAGAAAAAAAAACAGGAGGAATGAGGGGAAGAAAAAGGCTCACAAGTTGTGTTTAACAAGACTAGAGAACGGGGGAATGTTCTCCAGATGTCGACAGCTCCTCAGATGTAAGAGATGTAAGAGAAGTGGAGGTCACAGAGGATGAGAAAGAAAAAGAAAATGCCGCTGCACCCAACAAACTCAGTTTGCTGACAGCAGTTTAATGTTGCACCGACAGCTTCAGAGCTCTGCACGAGACCTTTACAGTTTCATCGCGTAAGGGTGGACACGTTGTTCAAAGTGCACGTCGTCTTTACTTCTTCTGGGGAGACCTGGCTTTCACTAACTTTGTGAGAATCTACTTAAGCAAATTTTTATGTGCTTTTCTTTTAAACTATTCCTTTAATTATAGCCTTAAAAACATCTGTAATGATCAAAAAAGACATTGTATCTTGTAGAAGCTCATTCGCAATAACCTAAAACATATACATGCACTTTATGGACAAAAGTTTGTGGTCACCTTGTCATAAAATGTATGTGCTTTTTGAACATCCCATTTCACATTTAGTCCCCATTTGCTGTTCCACTAGATTCAGTACAATTGTGGAGATTTTTGCTTATTCAGCCAAAAATGTGTTTGTAAAGTCAAATACTGGTGTAGGGTGAGGTGGCCTGAGGTGATTTGAGCATTCCAAATCATCCTCAGTGGTGTTCAGTAGGATTAAAGTCAGGCCACTCAAGATCTTCCACTTATGCAAACAATATCTTCATGGAGCTTGCTTTGTGCACAGGGCCATTGCTATGCTGAAACAGGTTTGAAGCTACTACTTCAAGACAAGGGAATATTTCAAGCTACTGCATTTAAAGACATTTTATACAACTGTGTGCTTCCAACATTGTGGTAACAGTTTTGGAAAGAACCACATATGGCTATTGAGGGATTGTTGGGATTTGAACCCACAACCTCCTGATCGAAGGTTATAACCATTAAGCCTACCACAGCATTTATAAAACTGTGTGAACTACAAGGCAACGTGACTCAGGTGCAGAGATTTTGTGACATGACATGAAGGTGCAGTGGCTGATAAGAACTGTAGTCCAGGGCCATAATCCTGACTTTATGCCAAATTGGTGATTAAAAGAATCTTCACGAAATTACCGATATCTGATGCAAAGTGGTACATAAATCCAGAAATCTTTTCTCCAAGTGTGGATTGTTGATTTTCGGTGGTTCTTAAGGTGTTTTCCAGCATGCAGTAAGCAGACAGGATATAAAATATTTCATAATACAATTTCATAATCTCAGTTTAAATCTCAATTTTGAAGCAAAAAAAAAAAAAAAAGATTGAATGCTGATTTCACAGAACTGCATGACAAAAATGCTTCTGAATTCTGAACTTGACATCAACCAGGCAATATACTCTATCCTTAGACTTCTTAATAATAACTAAATGAACCGCTTGACTTTTTTTTCGTTTATTTGCATTTACACTTTTTCAACAAACATTTGCTGTCATTGCAAACACTGTAAGTTTGATTTTGAATATTAGCCTATGAGCACTGGAGTAAGCACCTATACCCAAGCTTATACATACATCTGTTTAATCAGCCAAACATGTAGCAACAGCACAGTGTATGCAAATGACTTGCTGATAGAGGTTAGATCAGGAAGGCTTTGATGAATCATTCAGTATAACCATTCTTTACAATACGAAGAGAAAACATCTCAGAATCAAAAATACTTCAATCTTTAATGTAGATGAGCTCCTGCAGGAAGACCAAACCAGGATAGATGACTATAAGTAAGATAAGATAGCATAGAGTAGGTGAGCTGAAACTGGACAATTATATTTGAAAGAACTTTTACAGTGTTCTCAAGTGTCCATTTTGAATTGATTGTACAAATTCGATATCGGTGCAATGGTTGGATTTGACTTGCTGGGCATCCTGGTCTGCCGTCAGAATAGAGAACAGCTGGTCTGTTTTGCTGTTAGATTATCTCTGGTTTTAAATCTGACACACTACACCCACACTACCACCATGTCTTGAGCTGTGTGTGTGTGTGTGTGTGTGTGTGTGTGTGTGTGTGTGTGTGTGTCTGTATGCATGTTAAAATTTGTGACAGCGCTGACATGAGGGACTTATCCACCCGTGTGTGTGTTTGAGATGCTCATCCAAATGTCAACATGCCGCACTTATCTAACTGCCCATCTATGGTTCAGAGCAGTAAGCCACACACACACACACACACACACACACACACACACACACACACACAC
>JAAIIK010000100.1:1470961-1487192 GCA_014706435.1 Silurus glanis
ATATATTTATACACATGCAGAAAGAAGGTTAGATAGAGCATGCAGTGTGAGAGAAGAACCACAAGCACCCTCTCATGCACATAAAACCGCAGAGGGAGCAGGAAATCTGAGAATGTCAAGTCAGTCAACATTAACTGACATGTTGTTAAACTTCTTCTACGCACTACAGTTCAAAATTCATTTGATGGAGGGCAGGTTGTAGCACACTTTGATTTCCAGGAGACTGTTTTGACTGGGAAACGTATCCCCGCCTCGCACTCATTAGTCCTCTCATTTAAATAATGCCTTTTGAATATTGAAAAGTGTGTTACAAATGCAAAACACAAGTCATCTTCTTCTAATCAAAAGCAGACAGAATCCAATCCGAGCTAAGATGGTGAGCGACTGAGTATTAAAGACCTTAAACCTCGTTTGTCAAATACGAATACATTTATTTGTAAATCGTTCAGAGGAGCTTTTTTACACAGGGTATTTGGGGTATTTATTACAATCCAGTTACTTAAAATAACATATACAAGCTCGGTCGAAGAACTTGAGAGTGGACTTTGATTTACTGCTTTTAAATCAGAATTTTTTATAGCATAGTATTTATTATTATACAGACAATTTGTTGTATTAGCACTCATTTACTGTACTGGTTGATGCTGTACTGTCGCTGTGTTTTATTGCTCATTGTGTTTAATGTTATCTTGTGTTAATTTGTGTTGTTGCATGTAGCATTTTGTGAAAATCCCATCATTAAAATGAATGGCAAACAAATGATCTAAAACTAATCTATAAATTTGACTAAAAAGACTTGGGAAAGACAAAAGCAAAGTCACTCTATAAAAATAGAAAAGTGTGTGTCTACAAGAGCTGATTTGCTGCAATGGCTGAGTTGTATTACTAGACGATTTATAGCATGTTGCATAAAGAGATGCTCTTTCACCATTTAGTAATCATTTTGTTTTTAGCTTTCTGCGAGCTTGGCCTTTTATGGAGATTTGTGGGCGTCACTAAATGTAAATCAGCTGTGTCACAACTGCAGTGGCATTTACCAGCATACACATGAGTTCAAATGAAACTGCCATTTCTAAAAACAGGTTTTGTGCAGCTGGCAGGAGACTGTAGTTTGGTTTGGACTACGACATTTACACACAACTTCCCTAAAAGGATCATAAAGGATGCCCCTTTTGAATGGCTCAGTTGTTGGTTGTGGCAGATCTGGCATTTTACGTGCAACTGAACCATTTAAATGTTGCCCCTACAGCTAATAGGAAATTTAGGAAAGTGGGATCAACTTTAATGAGGGACAGATAGGGCTAAGTAATTATGAAAATTGCTGTAAAAAAAAAACCAACCTATATATATTTAATATAAGCTACATGTTTTTATGTCTGTTCAGACATTACAAATTATTATTTTCTGGTCAGTGCCAATTTTTTTATAACCAAACCATGTCCTCTAACCCAAATCAAAGTTCACCATCTTTTAGTTGAGCTGAAGCCTGCTCTGTCTTACCATGCGTAATTTTGCTGTTGTTACGGCATGCTTGTATTAGCTCCTAACTGTGACTTCAGTGTATAAAACCAGTTGGCAAAAAAAAATGGCTTTTGTTAATGCCAAAGGTATCAGAAAATACAGTACATCTCATTAGACTTTTTTGCCTTTTCAATTTGTAATATGTATTGACATGTTATGCAAGACTAGACAGAGATAATTCCCTCACTTTTTTTCAAACAGTAAAAAACTTGTCAGTCCATAAATGTTACGTGAATATCTCCATATTAGAACCTTCAACATATCAACAGATTTTCTTTGTTAAAATACCAGCAGGGTTTTTTAACATCAAAACCATTGTCAGACCTCCGTATATAGAAAGCTAATTAATACTTTCTAACCAGGATAATCTGGAGAAAATTCCTGCATTGTATGAGCGAGAACTACAAGACAAAAAATTAGCTGACAGCAATTTCAGGATGTATTCAATCTGTTGAAAAGTCACTTTTTGTGCACTTTGTCAATTATTGAGAATAGAGCCGGTCAAAGAAAGTAAGCAAAGTAAGGTTTTCCTCTTAAACCTTGTACAGTTTAAAAACATTCATTACACATTCAATGTAGAGAGCAAGCTGAATGAACAGCTAATTATGGAGAGATCAAGGCAGTGGCACATAACGAGGAAATTGTCTGCTGTTTTGAAAGAATACAATATTTGCCATCATTATGAAACAAAACTTTTCTCAGCTTAATCAAGGACATTGACAAAAGTTTGTGGAGACCATAAACTTCGTATGTGTTTTTTTTTTTACATCCCATTCTACATTTAGTTCCCATTTTCTGAACCTCCATTCCCCTGGGAAGAAGTTTTACTAGATTTTAGAGTGTGGTTGTGGAGATTTGTGCTCATTCCGCCACAAGGGTGTTAGTAACGTTTAATACTGATGTAGGGTGAGGAAGCCTGAGGTGAATTCAGCGTTGTGATTCGTCCCAAAGAATAGGTAGAGGTCAGAGCTCTATAGATATTCCACTCAGGCCGCTCATGATCATCCAATCCAACCAATATCTTCATGAAGCTTGCTTTGTGCACAAGGGGCATTGTCATGCTGGAAAAGGTTTGGTTCTTTAAGTAACTTTGTGGTAAAGTTTAAAGAGGAACCACATATGGCAGGAAAAGTCAGGTATCCCAATACGTTTGTCCATATAATGTATATTTGCCATTGGTAAGATATGTGGATGCTTGCTGCGAACCTGTTTTTTTTTTTCCTTTTTTTTTCTACTGAAATTAGCCTTTTGAGACTAATACTAGTAACTAATGTTGAATTCTTAGGCTTTAATCTGGAAGAATTTAATGATTACCGAGTTTCCTATACTTGGTACATAGCATGTCTTTTTCCAAATCCACAGTATACTTAATGTGGTCAACAATTATTTGGTCCTATTCCCTAAATTCAAGAATTACAGAATTAACTAAGCAAATTAGCAAAATTCTAAAGACTATTATGATCAGGGTCAAGTCTGAAGCTAAAGCCTATTATAAAAAATGTAACTTAGCCACATTGGTGACTACGTATGACACTTCATGATTCAGAGGTTGTCTATTGCAAAGCTTTAGGTGTGGACATTCTTCTTCTTCTAAAAAGAAAACAGTGCATACTCTTGCATTAAAAGGTCATCAGTGTATAGAACACTTCAATACCAAAAGCAAAATTCATCTAAAAAGTCACTCATGCTCCCTGTATAACTATAATTCATAATGATACACATGACACAAAAAAGTTAAGGACATGCTGGAAGGTCCGATTTAATGTCTGGTGGCACAAGGTCGACATGTTTTCAGCCATTAAATCAGCACTAAGTGCTCTTAATGAACACCTTTAGTTGAGGCTATTCAGAAATCCAATACAAGGACTCCAGCCATGCGTCACCCATTCAAACAATGCCATCATCTCTGAATGAAGTTCATCATGGAGTGGCAGCACTGCGGCACTTATCAGGTAAGTACTGAGAAAGCCTCTCGGGCAGGCCGCATACAAATCGCTCATTTCCATTCATTAGCTGGTGCTTAGGTTTGGCAAAGGCTCGTAATTATTTGATTGGGGACTGTCTGGACGGGTATCTATTGTACCTGTGTGTATCTGCCATGAAAGCCCAAGGCTTTTGGAGGATAGCTGGCAGGCTGTGCAACTCTGATAACACAGGGAAAGACAGTCAATAAAATTACTTTGAGCATCCCCAAAAAAAAAATTTTGTATGACATTTTGGCCCAAAAAAGCGTGTAGCATGCAATTTGGCAAGGGAATCTGGTTTGCCGGCTTTGGGAAGAAAATCTCTTAAAGCACTTTCAAGACGATAAGAAAGACATGACGAGGCAATATGATGATGTCAGCCAAAATGAATTTCCCTCAAACCCTAAAGCACTGCTTAGAAATTCCCCTGGGTCAAACACAAAAGTATTAACCATACAAATGGACTCTGAAGCCTGTGATTTGGAAAAATCCGAATTAGCATAGTGGATAAGCTATAAACAGTATTGAATGTTTGGGCATAGTAATTGTTAATATATTTAAAAAAAAATCTGTGTTGATGTGCTTTTGAAGAACAGCCTGTCCTAATACTTGTAATTTTTAAAAGCATGAGACTCTCAACAACGCTTCATCATTTAAATAATTAAGAAGCCTTGACATGTTGTCCTTTGCACCTCTACACTAATGTGATAAAATACGCTCATGAATTTATAAAAGCTGTTCAATATAACTAATTGCTAAATGTCTGAAAATGCAGTTTTTCTAAGAGCACCTGAATATTGATGTAAAAACATTGACAGCTTGTGTACTGTATGTGTGTTTGTTTTTTTTTGTTTTTTTTATCCAACTGGGTTTTCTTTATGTAAATGGTTATCTAAGTATTTTTTTATTTCTTTTAAACACCATTTACCTACACTGTATGGCCAATAGTATTGAGATACTTTTCCAGCCATATCTCTTTGGATGCAGTAGCATAAAAGTCTCCCCTTACATGTACTAGAAAAACCAAATCTTTTTTCCAGCATGACATTGCCCCTGTGCACAAAGCCAGGTCCATGAAGACATGTTTTACATGGGATGAAATGGAAGATCTTCAGTGGCCTGTTATAGAGATCTGACCTCAACTGACCTCAAGGGTTAGGGTTACATCAGTACCTGACTTTACTAATGCCCTTGTGGCTGATTAAACACAAGTCTCCCAAGCACACTCCAAAATCTAGTGGAACATCTTCCCAGGGAAATTGAGGTTCAGCAAATGGGAACTAAATGTAGAAGGTCAGGTCTTCACAAACTTTTGTCCATGTCCTTGATTAAGCTGAGGAATGTTTTGTTTCATAATGATGGCAAATATAATATTTTTTCAAAACAGCAGACAATTTCCTCTTGTCATATGCCACTGCCTTGATCTCGCCATAATTAGCTGTTCATCGAGTGTCACAAAACATTCTGTACTTGCAGCTAAATTCAAAATCATTCATATTCTCTACAATTAATTAACCTTTTGCAGCTTAAATATTAAAACAAAAATATGTTAAATGTTTAAGATCTGTGTCAATAGCATTTTTTCCCCTTTTTTCACTTCTTATATATGGCGTAAAAACATGTGCCAAATCAAACATGCGGATCATGAATCCGGATGATCCGCTGTGGCGACCCCTAATGGGAGAAGCCGAAAGAAAGTTTATATATGGCGTGGTGGGCCAAATCAAAAGTCAAATGTTGGCCTGTGGGCCCTAGTTTGAGCAATTCTGATATAGTGTACATCTATTGATAGAATATCTTACTAGTAGTATATATTATTGTTAATTATAGCACAGTAAAGTTTTGATTATTTCTTCAGAAAGAAATCAAAAATCTAAATTGTGCAAAAAAAAAGCTCTGCAAAAGAAGCTTTGACAATTGTGAAAATGCGAAAGGTTATACTATAGGTAACAGATTATTATGTGTCTAGCCATTTCTTCACTTTATCGTATGTGATTGTTGATGCAGTGAAGTTTTGGAAGGAATCTCCAATATCAGGACTTCAAAATAATCAAAACTCTAGCTGTTTCTTTATAAATATGTCTTATTTATTTCAAGAGAAAGAAAAAACAGGCAGATGAGGTACGATTGTTTATAATATCAGAAACGTGACTGTTTTTTTTTTTTTATATAAAAAATTAAATGGGACATGTTCTTTAATAAACAAACAAGCAAACAAATGAATAAATAAACAAGCAAACAAACAAACATACAAAAAAAATTAATAAATAGAGTTGGCAAATTGCCCAAATCAAAACCCATTTTCATTATATTCTTATAACAGTGTTTAATTTTTTTTTCAATTATTCCAACAGTTACGTATTAATCATAACACAGTGTGTCATACATTTGATCTGTTAATATATTATCACTTCTGTTATGGCAGCATCATTGCAAATGTCAAAACAATGTAACTTGTCAAGTCACCAATAAACTGCAAAATGCAAGTTTGAATAAAATCTCTTAAAGCACTTTCAAGAAGATAAAAAAAGACATGACGAAGCAATATGGTGATGTCAGCCAAAAATAATTTTTCTCAAACCCTGAAATTCCCCTGGGTCAAGTATTAAAAGTATTAACCATGCAAATAGACTCTGAAGCCTGTGATTTAGAGAAATCCGAATTAGCGTAGTGGCAAGTTCTCTGTCTTGTAGACTTTCCTGTATTGGAAAACTCAAAGAAACCATTTTACCTCTGACTGTTACAAGTCACAAAAACTGGAGACACCTTCCAAAACGAAAATTAACAATAATCCGTATCATAAGATCGCAACAATAATGCATCAGTTCCTATATTTGGACTACCCACTATACAATTTTCATTGCAATTTTTATTGCTATAGAAACAGTTAGATTAGCATGTATACATTAATGTAAACCTGTGGGTTGAATTGCGTTAGAGCTATTGTAGGCATTGCTGCTAAGAAAGAGGATTACCTTTGGCCAATCAGAAAAGAAAAAGAAAAAAAAAGTCATACTGTAAGGGGATGTGTAGGCATATGTTTTTTTGTGCTAGAAAGCTGAGGCCTTGATTCTTCTTTGCCCCAGGGGTTCATGGGAAAAGTCCAGTCATGTGTGGACACGCAGCATGCCCCAAACTTTCATCTGACTGCTGTAAAGAGTGATAGAGGCAGATTGAGCATGTGTGGCTGTGGTCACTAGGTTTAAAGCTCACACAAGCAACGAGTCAAACTAGGTCAGAGTGAAAAAGCCCTTAATGCATGGTCACACACACACACACACACACACACACACACACACACACACACACACAATCACAAACACACACTTGGTTTGTTGTGTCTGTGTTTTGTCTGTACAGACTTCAGAGGTCAAGCAGAAGAGGAACAAGACAGCAACAAAAACATTTTAACCACAAACAAACATAATACAAAAGGTTTTCCTCAAACACTCTCTCCATGAATTCCAGTATTAATCAAAACATTTCCTCCCTTGTCATGACCTTTTCTACCTGCCTGATGTCTTTGTCTTATGCCATCCTTCGCCTATGCGAAACCCCTATCCCACCCCACGCCACCTTCCCACCCAGATTTGAAATTAGTGTTTCTAATCGCTCTAGGCAAATTTACTGGGTTGTGTGTGATGAAGTTTTCAAGTAATCTCTATTGATCATGTATGTTTAACACCATGAAACTGGCTGAGCTAGAATCTCTCGTTCAACAAATACAAAATTCACTCCGAGCAAGGCTTAGGTCAAGGTGATCATATCGTTTCTCATCACTCCGTCCTGCTTTCTTTTAAACAGCATTCAATTACACAAAGAGTTTGCTCTCTAATGATTGTGCAATTAAAAAACAATACTTTAAAGGATCCATAGAGCTTCTTGCAAAGCTTAAGAGAAATGAAGATTTTTCTCTCCTAATTCCCTTGACCACCTCCAATCTAAGGGATGCACTAAAAGAGTTTAAAACATAAAAATGAATGAAATAGTCATTAAACAGTCCAGGTACTAAGCATTAATTTCATTATTCTGTTCCTCATCTATGTATGTGTGGATTCAATAAAAGATTGGTGAGCTCAATAAATACAGACAATAAAGGTATATAGTCATTTGTCTGAATGAACATTAGCGCTCGTTTCATTTTCATCCACAGGGTAGGTGGCTCCCAGAAGAGTGCGCATTTCTCCCCCATCCAGAGAAATACAAAAGTGAGGCACCAGAGACCTTTGTGGGGCGAGCAACTAATGAGAGCGCTCCCCATTGTGAGCATCTGGGCTGCGCCCTGTACGTCTCTCTCTAAACGCATGGATCACTTGATTCAATCAGAACCAGTCATGCATCCATTAATGCATAATTACGGCTAAATAATTATGCCTAAATAAATGGAACAGGGTTGGAGGGGGGCCGAATTTATTACAGACGGTTTTATGAGCGACAAACAAAGCAATCGATCAATCCGGCACTGGCTGGAGAGACGTTATTGCGGGAGTCGATTGCACACGAAGCGCTGGCTTTTATATGCTTAAGCCTCATGGAGCATGCAAGATGCAAATAATGTGCAAAGCAGCCCATCCAGACAGGCCCCATTCTTATGATGCAGAAATGATTAACATAGCACGAGGGCAGTGTTAACATCACAGCTTCATGACAGAAGGAGGAGGATGAATATTTAATATATGAGAATTTTATTTGACAATATCTTCATAAGTCTGCAAAGCCATTTGTCATTATGTCACCTGTGGCCATTTTTTCCTCTGAAGCTGCAATAATGCTCATTCTCACTCAGTTTCACTCAGAGGAAGTCTTAATGTTAATAATATGTAAAATATACTAAAATAAAAGATTACATATACTCGAGAGCTGACACAGACTTAAAATGTATAGCTGTGTGCGAAGAATTTCGAACTTTACAATGTTTTACACTAACTTTCATTCTTACATTTGTAAAAAAAATTGCACTGGAGGCACAGACAAATTATCTTTCATCTTTCATCTAAGTAAAGGTTTAACTATATCACCTGTAAAGTATCCAATGTCCAAGAGCAATTATCAGTTTTATCACTTGGAATTTTTAAAATGTGTAATATAGGCAGAGATGGCAACCAATGAAGTACAAATACTTCGTTCCTGTAGGTCCCCAAGTAGACTTTTCTGGTATCAGTATCTTTACTTCATTATTTATTTTTCGGACTTTATAGTTTCACTCATTAATTTTTTTACACAAATATCTGAACTTTCTACTTTAGTTTTAATCTATTTGGTGATATGTTCAATATATTTTCGTAACATTGCGCACCGTTTTGACCCATCAACCTATTTCTTGTCATTGTGCGGCTTTTTCAACCTCCCAAAGGTGTATTATTTCCTCGCCCTCACAGACTTAGGCTAGCCCACGAAGCTAACAATAAACAAGGCAGAAAGCAACAAGAAGTATGGGCCTAAAATTGATGAGACAGAGGGAGTCAGTGATGTAAACATGACTGAGAACAGAGACATTCCTGATCACCTGATCATCACCATCTTTTCTCTGCTTGTGTTCTATATGGTGGTTATTCAGCCTGGATACATTCATTAGATAACAACATTTAAAATTCTTTTGTGCTAATATAATGTGAGGTCCAGTTACTAGCATGACACTAAAACAGATTACTTTTTACTTAAGTATTTGTCAAAGCCCAAACGTCTTTACTTTAACTTGATTGAACTTTTACCAGAATCTGTTAATACATGAGTATCTGTACTTCTACTTGAGTGGAGGATGTGTGTGCTTTTACAATCTCTGAATATAGAACAGTAATATTGTGTGTATTTGGAGCTGGGTTACTCAGCTGCATAAATTAATTTGAACGACACTTCTGGTATGTAATTATCACATTAATCACTGCAAATGTGGTTTAATTTATAGCTATGGCCTTCACCTTCATTATTCAGCAGCTTAGAAAATATACTATATGGACAGTTTGTGGAGACCTGACCATAAGATTTGTATGTTCTTTTTGAACTTCCCATTACACAGTATTATTATATTATAATTATAATGTTATAATAACTTACACTTTTCTGGGAAGATGTTTCACAATATTTTAGCGCCAAATCACGGAGATTTGTGCTCATTAAATTCAATTCAGTTAATTTTTATTTGTATAGTTTTTGTGCATAGGTTTAGTGCCTATCAGTTTGTTCCTTATAATTAATATAAGTTTATCCCTAATGAGCCAGCTGGTGGTGACTGTGGCAAGGAAAATGATCTGACATGGCATGAGAAAGAAACCTTATCTGGGTGGCACCGAATCACCATTTATTACAGTTCAAATGCAAAACGGTTCATGCAGCCTGTAGTCCTGAACCACTGTAGTAGACTTTTGATATTAATTACAGTCCAAATAAATTTTCAGAGTTCTTGAGATGCTTAGAAATTTGTATAAATCTTTAGACAGTAGAGGTGGAACTAGTCGCAGCTGCACAGAGTGGTCTCCAATTAAAGAGAACTCCATCCAAAAGTGGGGAGTTGGGATAAAATGGGCTGATCCAAATAAGAGAACAGAACAGGAACTCTGGTCACTGGTACCTCAGGGGCATGTTTAACGTGACAGAGAGGGAAAGAGAGATGAAAGATGTATCTTTTTAGCAACGCATACATATCACACATAACACATCACGTATCATAACCTTGTGCTTTAAACACACATTATCAACTTGTGCTTGTTAATATTCTGAACAGCAGCTATGCTAATTCCTCTCCAATTCCTCTTTCTCTACCCACCCCGAGGCAGCCCAAGGTTGCGCCAGGTCCAGTTGTGTCCCACCTCATGAAGATTATGGACCTTCAAAGAGTAGATCCCGACCCAGCAAACATCCTGAACCATCTAGAGACGTACCAGCATCCTTTGAATCCCACTTCATTTAAAGTTTGGAGATGGAGTTCTTTGAACATTTAAAGGTTCTGGCATAAAAAAGATGGTGGTGGATCTTTGATTATCTCGGATGTTGAGCTAGTTTATGAGTTGCTCAGAAGCTCCTGGTTCCACAACGTCAACTGACTGTATAAGACTGTAGAAAGGACATCACTCATAATCAAACACTCCGGTACTCTTGTTAGTTCTAATTTATCTCAAGGATGTTCAGTAGGGTTGAGGTCAAATCTCTATAGCAGGCCACTCAAGATCGTCCACTCCAAAAAGGTTTGGGTCTCCTAGATAAAGTGATGGGAAAATGTAATGTTTCCACATCCAAAGACATTCTTTACACTTGTGTGCCTCCAGCTTTGTGGTACCAGTGTTAGGAAGAACCACATTTGGCTGGAAAAGCCAGATCTCAATATTTTTGTCCATAAAGTGTAACACCTTATCCAGCACATCTTTTATTTACCAAGCAGTCATTTAGCTGACTTGAATTTAATTCATAATTTTATCCGTTCAGAATTTTCTTAATAATAATGTTTCTGAATATTGTGCTGTTTTCTCCAGATTTTATATGAGGGAAAGAACTTTTTGTAAACTTTTAAGATTTCAGCATAACATATTGCTGTTACATCAAACTGTCAGAGAATGGTGCTGGACATAATACTGTTCCTTGTTCAGGCAGATATTGTGCAATAAACTGAAACACACCTCACCTCCATTTTTATTTAGATTGACACTCAAATATATATGTGTCAGCTTGATTATGACTCATTGAATTAAACACAAACACTTTTCAGTCTAGTGGTCTCGAAACATTGAGTTTTGCTTACTATTTGATTATTATAATTATTATTATTATTATGATTATTGTTATTATATTTTTTTATTAATTTTTATTATTATATTTTTTATTAATTTTTATTATACATTTTTTTTAGTTCAGCCTGGAGAAGGTTAATAATATAAAAAAAAAATCCATAAAGGTCTGTAAAAAGGTTTGATCTGATATTTCTTGCTAGCTTTTGGTTCAATGATTTACAGAAATGTATGTGACTGGATAAACCACAATACGTGTTTGACTTAAAAGACAATATCGATCATAATCTGAAAACTATTAAACTATGTCAGGTTTTTTTTTTTTTTTTTTTAAAGAATATTAATTTATTCTGAAAAAAAAAAAAAAAAACTAACTGATTCCATCCAGTTATCATTCATAGCCTGCAGCTAAGGACTCTCCCTTTTTGCTATTAGTCATGGGTACCATCTCAATTTGTTAATGCACACATTTTTCCCTTAGTTCCAATTAGCAGGCCATTCATTATGTCTCTCCTGTGAGACTACATGCCAACATTTTACCACCTGAGCCATGAGTTATGTTAACAGGGCCACATGACCTCAGAGTCCAAGGATGGATACTCTTGAGACTTCAGGTCCTCTATCTGATTTGGGAGAAATCCTGACAGTAATGGATTATTTGAGGACAGCTAAGTATGTATTCAGTTAGGCTCAAGGTTCCATGTTATCTGTATGTCCTTAATTAACCTTACATTCCCACAGACAAAAACCACACTGCTAGACATCACTTCAGCCCAGAAACACTCCACAAGGATGTTTTTATTGATTTGAGTCAATTGAATTTGGGCTCAAGGTATGTTTTTTTTTTTTTGTTGTTGTTGTTGTTTGTTTATTCAATTGCAACCTCTGGCTGGTGAAATGTGAAGGCTAGACCTCTGAATCACTTTGGGCAAAGTTAGCAGTAATTCAAGGAATGAAAAAGGGAAGCTTGAGGGTAGATTGATAATTTATTGGGTAGTAATGCCGGTAAGAATTTTCAGATATCTGAAAGTCATTATTCTGGAGTGAAATGGAAGTTTAGAAAAGTTCACCACTAAATTCAACATGTAAGAAGAGTACAGACTGAACACACTCCAGCTGTCTAGGTGCTGTTTCTCAGTCAGCTCTTTAGGTGATGTGCCTACTTGAGACAGGTCGACAAAAGATTCATCTGAATCCAGTCAACCCTTTTTCTTGATGTAGCTGCCTTAGACAGGTAGACAAAAGATCCGTCCTCCCAGCAGCCACTGAACTTTACCCCCAGCCATGAGGCAAAGCAAGGTTTTTTTCATTATTTATCCTGTCTGAGTCTCAGAGGAGCCAACGTAGCACCACCTATATTAAACTTTTCGTGATACACTACAGATAAAAGCATCTGGCCAAACGCTGAGCCATTTTCCTCTCAAATATTTATGGCTCAAGTCTTTGAAATGCACATTTGACCCTCTCCCCATGTTCTACATCCTCCCTGCACTCCTGTCTTTAGACTCAGGAGAATGTCAGAGCAAGGTCACTTGGTGTTTCAGGGAATAAAGTGAAGTGTGTGGAGTGATGTGGCCTTTGGGTTTTAACCCCCATTTTCCCTACCATCTGTGAGGCTGTCAGCAAAGGTTATGACAGGGTTATGACAGGGTTATGGCAGGGCACAAGCTCAGTGGGGAGGGATCCACTCCCAGCACTCTGCTGAGTTACAGTGATCTGACAGACCTGGATGCAACACAGCCTCCCAATCGCACGACTAATTTTAACAGACAGAGAGAAAAGGTGAGAGAGATAATCTAACCACCCTCAGCTGTATCAGTGTCCTCCTTCTCTACCCGCCTGTCTCTCATTCAATAATTTGAATAATTATTGCACTTGTTTGAAATGAAACAATTGTACATATACATGTGCAGTTACTGAAATTGTGAGCATATAGTCACATATGGGGTTTGAAGTGGTGCACTTTATCAAAATGCAATATTCTGTAGAACACTGATTATTAGCACCCTCTTTGATTTCATTTATGAAGGCTCCAATGGAGATAATGACAGCACTGAGGCTCTTCCAATAATGTCTAATGTGTAGACAGAGTGTTGGGTCCTCAACCATGCACATTTTACGCTCCTTCATGGATTCGGATTTTAGCTTGAGATCATTATGTTTGTTAAAAGAGCCATACAGCTAAGATTACACCCTTTGGCAGAGCCAACCAGCATGTTTGGTGAACTTTCTCACTAAATCCTGTCAAAAGTTTGTTCAAATTGGAATGTAAGGCATACAGAAGATGATAATATTCAAGTAAGAATACTGAGTGACCTTGAGTTCAATCCTATACTTTTTTTCATTGAAGCTAAATAAACGTTCCATTGATGACAGATAATTGATACCCCCTCACACCTTTCTTTCTTCCACTTGAACACACATCATAACCCTCTTTGACCCCATAGGCACAGATATGTAAGTAGGACTTGAACACAGGATATTTAGCATGTAATGCAAAAGGGTTCATACA
This sequence comes from Silurus glanis, assembly GCA_014706435.1. Classification (NCBI taxonomy): domain Eukaryota; kingdom Metazoa; phylum Chordata; class Actinopteri; order Siluriformes; family Siluridae; genus Silurus; species Silurus glanis. The sequence goes on from JAAIIK010000100.1 coordinate 1,484,677, forward strand.
ACCTGTAGTTCTGAACCATTATAGTAGACTGTTAATAATAATTACAGTCCAAATCCAAGTCCAAATCCATTTTCAAAGTTCTTGAGATCTTTGGTAATTTTATGGATCTTAAGGCTGTAGAGGTGGAACTATTCGCAGCTGCACAGAGTGGTCTCCAATTAAAGAGAACTCCATCTATAGGTAGGGATTTGGGATGAATTGGACCGAACCGAATAAGAGAAAAGAACAGGAACACTGGTCACTGATACCTCAGGGGCATGTTTAACATGACAAAGAGGGGGGGAGAAAGAAAGAGATTGAAGACGCATCTTTTTAGCAAGGCATACATATCATTTTTATATGCATCACCTGACCTGTGCATGTCAACAACCATGTGCCACTTTTGATATAACCCTTATCGCATGATGAAGACAATTTGCAGGAGTTCTGCAAATCAAAAAACCGGTCAGAAACATACAAAATTATTTTCCCACATGTTTTGATGCAGAATTTTCATCCATGTTGGCCTGTCTGTGCAAGTAAGTGTGCTGACATTATCCATTATCCACTATTATCCACGCCCATTCTTTTACACTATGCCAATAATTATAGAGCTGACAATAATAATAGCATAGCAGAGTAATATAATTTGCATAAATAAAAATAGATTAAAATAACAATACCCCCCAACACACACACACGCACACGCACACGCACACACACCTACACACACTTTTTCAGTTTTACTTACAGACAGGTGTTGTCATGCCCGTTATTGCCAAATGTCACAGCTACGACAGTTTTAAAACTGTATGCTCACACACAGGTACAGCAGAGCAGGAGGAGGAGAGGACAAGCAGACTGACAAGTTGCCATACAAATAGACACAAACCCCCTGCCCCAACTCCTATTTTCCAACCACACACACACACACATACACACACACACACACACACACACACAAAACTGTGTCTGTGACCGCCTGGACAGGTTGCACCAGGTGGCACTACCCCCTCCTCTCCTCATGTCAGCGAGCCCTCTGCAGAAATAACGGCACTCTAATCCACTGATCACATTCCTGGCTCACAGTTCTGGATGCTGGAAGGATTTAATTTCCATCTCTCTTCACATTTACACAACATTTACACAACAAGCGTCATCCTGGACTGCCTAAAGTGGCGAATACAGAATATTCTTTGATAACTTTGATTAATGGCTAAGCCTGTCAGAATCCCAGAATCAAATCAAGATATATAAAAAAAGAAAAAATAATAATGATAATGTATTGGAGAATTATATGTAATTGCAAGATATATTGGATAAAAGTCCAATATAGTTGGACAGTCTCATGGTGACAGTCCTTGTGACTTTTTAAGAAAAGCTAAATAAAACATTTCACAACAGTTGTTGTGCTTTTTTCTTAAACCATTTATACTTTTGCACGTTTTTTCCTGTAGAATTTGCACAAAAAAAACACATTTTGCCTTCATTTCAAATCTCCAGGAAAAACAGAATGCACAGAAATAATGCACAAAAATGCACAAAGACGCACTGAAAACCCGGGGTCATTTTCTGAAGTTAATATCGATGCTTCTGCTAGAGATGATGTATGCGGGTGGTGCAGCTGTGGCTGCAGTGAAAGAAGACATTCTGAATTGTGTTCATTCGTTTTTTATAGCTGTGGCAACATAATGATGGTATTAAGACGTGGATTGATTCAGACACCACTTAAGGCCTAGGTATGAAATACATCACCTGCCACATGTATTTATAAAAGTTTTTATTTAAATAATTATACATCATAGTTGGTATAGTTGATAGTTTTAAATGTATTGCAGTACTCAAAATGCTTTTTTTTCACAGTTTTTAACTCTCACCAGCATCAACAGTAATACTAATAATTATAATAATAATAATGAGGTTTGATTTATATCACGTTTCTATTCAAATCAACTGAAAATGTACTTTTTCTTTACATACAGATGCAAAATTATTAATGACATTTTATTATTTCAGAAACTGCCTGCATTCATTTTTCCCCACTACTCTTGAAAGCACAAAGCCTGTGTTTTTTTGAAAGTACTACATGGCCTTATTGAAGGTTTTACAAACACTTTGATGAAAAAAGCAGCTATTTGTCCTTTAGGGGTTTTTTTATGAACAGTGTGTGCTTATTTTATTCCAACGATTCTGTACAGGATTTATGATAATAAAAGAAACTCCTTACAATCTCCTGACTTCAATCACAGAGCCAAATGTTTAACCTTGAGTTAGAGGCAATCTGAAAATAAGGAAGTGAAAAGAGAGTTTGAAGAGCATTCTTCGCTGCTTAACCACACACACACACACACACACACACACACACACACACACACACACACACACACACACACACACACACTGACCTCACTTAGGCTTTTGAAAGTACTTTTAGCATGGCTCACTAAGAGTGTTTAACGTCTCGATTTTCCTTTCTTATCCCATGAGGTTACACACACACACACACACACACACACACACACACACACACACACACA
>JAAIIK010000100.1:1487202-1548656 GCA_014706435.1 Silurus glanis
CACACACACACACACACACACACACACACACACACACACACACACACGCACGCAAGCTTAAAAGGCCATTCTGTTCTCTACCCACTAAATATTGTCTGCAGCTTTAAAGGTTCTTTGTAATCAGCAATGAGCTTAAATCCCAAAACTGACAAAAAGCCATTAGTTGGCCTTAAAAAAAAAAGATTCATCCCTGTGCATGGTGTGCATCATATCAAAAATATCCAATGTAAATGTATCCTGTGTTGAAAATCTACAGCAACACTCTGTGCTGTGAATTTCATCTGCCTTACATCATACAGATAAAGATGTGCACGAAAAATGCCACAGCCTCCTACACGGCTCAACGTTTAAGCTTCCAGTACTTTTCCAGCTGTTCCCCTATAAGACTGCTCCACCCATGTTCGAAGCTAAACCTGAGAAGCCCATGGTGGTCAGGCCTCTAATAAGGCCCACTTTGTTAGTAATGGAGGGTAAGGAAGTGGGTCTGCTTATTTAAGGCGACGCTCTGGCATATTCTGGGCACGGCACCTATTAATACGTTACTGGTGGGAATACAAGCTATGAAAATAGGCGAAGTAAACAATGGCGTGTGCCAAATAACGAGCCTCAGAAATGGAAATGTGCATCGCATTGCATTTCCATGCATGGACTTCTATCTGTAGGAGGGGTGGGGGTTTTAAAAATGGTTATGACATGAGAGAAAAAATAAAAGTGCAAGGTTTGCGGAGGATGACTGCATTTGGTGGAAAACTACAAAACGTTTCGAATGTCGGCTTTATGTGTCTTTAGACGTTTAGCCCAATGTTGATGCTTGTTGAGGAAAAAGCTCTTGAAATTCAACTATTTGAACTTTACCTTTGTTTCCTGAGGTTCGATGACTTTGTTGCAGGGTTTAAAATAGACAAAACTCTAAAACAGAGAGAAACTTTATCGATGTACATATGGTTTACTGTACCACTCATACACATACACACACACACACACACACACACACACACACATACACACACACACACACACAAACAAACAAACCATATGATGTCAGACTCCTGTCACCATGTGAAAATCTTGTCCCTTGTGCCCCTAATACCTCATTGGCATATAGAATGCCATAAATTCTGCCTTGCATTATTTTCCCAATCATTTCCCTGCTCTGTTATGTAGTAGCATCTAGCCCATTTCATACATCACCACATTAGAGATGCTGCTTCGCCGCCGGTAACACCCCGCACCCCCCCCCCAGTCTCTGGGCGGAGTGCGGACCTGATGATTCCATAAACAACCCGAATGGAGTATTTGTCAGGCTGAGTTGAATGCAAACGATCCTAAATCAAGGCTGCTATCTCATCCTAAGATTTTACAGTCCTGCACAGCACGGCCATTTGTGCTCAAAAAGACCCCCGAAGCTTTATGGGTTAGCAAAGAGAGCGAGGAAAAAAAAAATGAAATAAATAAAACTGTAAAGAATGTTTTATCCAGTGCAGCTTTACGCACTCTTGATTTACGCCGCACATTTGTCGGCAATAAAGTCGTTGCATTATTCATCTAGCGGTATTTAACAATATTTTTTCGCGTTGCAAGGCCTAATTGTTACACAAAGCCAGATCAGCGGGTAGCGGGACGTGTCGATTAAGTTTAATGGCCTCCCTTCACTAAAGACATTACATCCTGCCCTTAGGCTTTCTGTGGCACCGGGATCCTTCTGTTCACTCGTAAAACACCTTCACATAAACAACACAATCTCACATCTTTATGGTGCTGATAAACCACAGCAAACACTATGCATAAGCTGCTCACTCTTTAATATCACCATATATTACCACACACAATTTATATATATATATATATATATATGTAGGCTAAACCACAACCGGACCAATTAGCTGTAATAAATCAGCGCTAATTCACCATCGAGGAGATTCTGCGAGGACGTCTTGCGTAACATAGTATGTCACACACCAGGAAACCACAAGTCCACGGAGAACGCCTCCATCCTCGTTCGTGTATATATTACCATTTAACTCCAATTCCACCTATTAGTTGGCGTATTAAAAGAGGGAATTGTGTGCACGTTCGCGCCAGCAGTGGTGGCGATCCAATTGGAGGGTCTAATTGATTAGACACAGCTAGAGAGATGAGGAGATGAGCGCTGATCGGCTAGATTGAGATTGGCAGAAGAGTAAAATGGATTGGATAGACTTCGGTGTGGATGAGAAGCCAGGAGCGGAAAAGCGGCTTTGTGCGAAAAGGGTACGATTATTAAAAAAAAAAAAAAAAAAAAAAGAAATACCCAGACACGGATTACAATCAGAAAAGGAACGATGTCATTTCTTATTTCAAATGAGTGCCTGGGGTTGTCTATTAACCAGGAAGTTAGCTGTGACGTACAGTAGTGTATAGCAACCTGAAGATAAGAATGCCAATTTTAGTGTCAAGCACTCAAAATACCTTATACATGTACATATATTCTTAAATCCACATGTGAAAATGTTTATCTTGCAATATCTTGTCTGAAAATCTTGTCATTTCCCCAAACCCCAATTGTTCTATGATTTACAATACTGTACCAAAAGGAAGTGTGGGAGATTTCAGAAAGGAAGAGCAATCAAACACAGAATGCACTGCTATTTTTTATTACAACACTGTAGACAGTGCTTCCTGTTCATTTTTGACACATGGTACAATATCTCAACATGAGGAACTGAACTACAGTACGGCGACGTGTGTGAGACAGTGGCCAGGAAAAGAGACCCAGGATTTAGGCATGTAACAGCTAATTCCCTGTATCATGGTGAAAACTTGAGGCCTCCCACTGTGTGGCTTTCCTCGCTAGAGCCTAGATTTCATCATCAGGCGCACGAGGGACCCACCACAGTGCTGGCAGAAAACAGTGAAGGGAAAGCAAAAGGAACGACAGCTCACTGTCTCCATGAGGAGAGCAGGAATCCTGTAAATGAACAATAGAGCGAATCAACTTTCCTCTCACACTCGGAGATCTATCACGCTGGGACTGTTTAAGTTGGAGCACAATTGGATTTGGACATATGCTCTTTGTTTTTATGTGGGGGTGTTCAAGAAGACCTATGGTTCTTTCTCAAACAAAGATTATAGATAATGTTAACATCAAAGCAACAGGATCCATACAGGGACTGTATGGCAGAAAGACAATCAATAACATCTAGTCACCAAATATGTGTGAACCCTCTAGTTTCACCAATAGTTCACTTTTGTGTGTATGTATATATATATATATATATATAAATAAATAAGAATCATTGCACTTCCCTAAGTCAGAGGTTTTAAATTGCTTTAAAAGTATGTTATAATAAAATTACAAATAAAGAAAATTAATGAATAAATATTAATACATAAATTAATAACTACTTTATTTATTTATTTATTTATTTATTTATTTATTTATTTATTTATGTATCTGGAACCTCTAGGCAATAAATCATTTCACTTGCCCAAGTTATATGTAGATTAGAAAAAAAAAGTATTTTATATTTTAACTGCAAATAAATAAATACACTTTTTTTTATATATATTTTTCTCATTCATTTACTTATCCATCCATCCTACATCTATCCATCCATCCATAAATTAATCTACTAATTATTGTATTGATTTACTTATTTCATTATTTTTCCTGCAAATGTGCTTGAATCTGATGATTCACCAAATTTTCAGTTTTTACATTAGGGTTAGCATTAGGGATTAATATAGTCATTATTAAAGGACCTAAATTGCTTTTATACAGCAGCATGCTTGAATTCACATTTCTGATTGGTCCAAGGGCAATGATAAAGCTTGCATAACAGCAGCCTGGATAGTACTTCATTTATTATTCAAGTTACAGATTTATATTATATGGAATATTTGATAATATTTTACACAGAAACCCGTGTAGCGGTGTTTCCACATAATTTAAACCTGATACAAATGAAACTAATTTGTATTGCTCATTTTGTGCTCATTATGCATTGTGCTCATCCGTAGCACAAATGTGCCCTAACAAATGTGTTGATGTCAAACAGTGAGGAAGTGAGCCTGTAAGTGAGGAAGTGAGCACAACTTCACCGTATTGACACAAAACTGGACAGATTGAACACCTACCTCTTTGTGTCGTATTATTATGAAAGGGTAAATGAAAACAAGAAAATGTCTGTTGTGCAAGGGACCATTATGAAAGGTATATCACTTTTAAATCATCGGCTTTAAAGTACTAATACCCTTAATAACGACTTGTTTCTACATTCTTCGTTTTTGTCTCCTTTTCGTCTTCTTCTTCTTATTATTATTATTATTATTATTATCATTATTAATTATTATTGCTTTATGGAATTTTGTACATTTTCCAGTACAGAAATCTGCATTCAGTCCTTAAACTTTCCAGGATCACCAAGAGCCCAAAATTAGATTGCATTTGGGTAGTTATGGATCTCACTTATAAGTACACTCTCGTTTGGAGGGGCTAAAGCTAAATAAATAAATAAATAAATAAATAGATAAATGGTTTACATTTTCTATCTCCAGTCTGGTGGTGTGAGAATTTTCCCTTTAAACAGAGACCATTTTTTACATAATAAGCACTTATGTCTAATTGCATTCAGGATCCTTATAAAAACACTCGGCTTCCTGTGAGTTACCGCGCGTATCACAATTCATTGACTTAAAAGACAGCAAAAGCAAACACGCCAAATAAATTAAATGGACCTTGGCTGAGCCTAAGCATGCCACGAGAGCCACTACGCACTGTAAAGTGCTTTCCGCCCTTCTTCTCTATGAGCCGAGCGCAGTGTGTGGGATGTGCGTTCTCCTTCTTCCTGTGTGTAGCTGCAGCTGCACGCCAGCATTCTGCCACCCAGAGCTTCCCTCTGATCTCAGAGCCGCTGTGGGAGTCAAGCGCGGTGTTACGCAGCAAATAGAAAGGCCAGCCAGGAGACACACGCAGATTACAATACACGCACACTCTCTCTCACACGTACACACCCGCCTGCTCAAGGTCTGGAGAAAACCACACCAAAGCAAGGGCTCGGCAACTTTCAAAAGACTCCATCTGAAAATACGCCATCATCTCCTGGAACTACAGGTAATCTACGGATAAGGAACCGCTTTATGGTTCAAAACCCTAGAAGAAACTGACACCATTAAAGGGCTTATCAAGGACATCCTGCCCAATTAGATGCAAAGAAAAAAACAATCTGGTTTTGTCTTCCTCTGGAACTATAACAGGATTTTGAGTAACGGTCCATATATCAGTTTGAGTGGGAAGTGATTCATTAAAAACCCTCACACAGACACACACAATATGTGGACAAAAGGTTTCACTGATGTGGAATGAGGAGGCCTGGGGTGAAGTCAGTGTTACATCAGAAGTGTTCAACAGATTTTAGCTTCCACTCCACTGCATGTAAACCATATCTTCATGGAGCTCACATTGGGCACAGGAGCATTGTTATCTTATGTTAAGTCTAGATCTTGTAGTTCAAGTGAATGGAAAATGTTACTATACCACATCCAAAGAATAGGATGATTCAACTGTGTTGTGTGCCTTCAACTTTGTGGTAACAATTTCGGAGAAAAAAATCACAATTGGCTGGAAATCATTTTAGAGTCCACTCATAATCAACCAAGAACAGAAATCTGAAGCTGCATGTGTCAGAGATTCACCAGAACTGCACTAAATATTGCTGATATTACGGCAGTTTTTCTGGAAGATCACTTTATAAAGGGATTTTTATGCTGAATGTGCCACACAACCAGATTCTAGCCTGAAAACAGTGGGGTGCAGTTTGTAGTGCTTTTCTGTCCACCATGCATGTAAAAAGTGGTTACTTGAGGTACCACAGCTTTGCTGCTTCCAGCTTGGTTGTTCTGCTCTGGACTTCTTTTCATGAACAAAGTGTTTCTGTCCACAGATCTGCTGCTCACTGGATGTTTTTTTTTTTTTTTATTCACCATTTTGTGTAAACTCTAGAGACTGTTGTGGGTGTAAATCCCAGGAGACCAGCGATTCCTGAAAAACTCCAACCAGCCCATCTGGTACCAATTAAAACTCACAGATATAAAATTTTCCCCCAATTCCGATGTTTGATGTGAACATTTAAATATGATTGTACGCACTGTGCTGTTGATACATGATTGGCTTAGTACGGAGAAACAATAAAAGTTTAAACTTAAGCATTATATTGCTGTCTCTTGCCTAGAGAGAAACAAGAGAGAGAATGAAAGAGGGCACTCTTCTTTCTGAACCTCAGTGGTTTGAGTAGCCCTAAGCAGCCCTCATCACCTCTCGGCTAATCAGAGTCAGACGAGTGCCCTTGTCCAAGGGGAAGGTGATGTCATCCATGATCAAGTCGGCAAACTCTGGTGAATCCTCTCGCTGGCAGGATCTCCTCCTCTAGCTCTTTAATTCATTACAGATTAATCAATCAAGGCTTTAATTAACTCACTACTGACAATAATGTAGCATTTGTTCATATACAACCTTTCTCCTAAGATAATGTCAACCCCGGCTTAATGTGATTAACCTACCAAAATGTGAGGTCCGTTTATTTTTTGTAACACATTTTAAGACAAATAACATAATGAGCTAGAGAGAAGTGTGGATTCTAAACAGATTGCAATTGAAAACATAATACACTCATTGCACATGGGGGAGGAGTGTCAAAGTTTTTTTCCACAATTACCAACTCATCCTGTAAGACATGATCGCTGTGTAATTAGGCAGCTACAGCTGATGGAAGAGGAGAGAAAAAAAAAGAAGAGAAAAAAGAAAGAAAAAAAAAAAAAAACAAAGCAACCAAGTGAGTGACAAACAAGTCTCTGAGGTGCATGCGTAAGAATAGAAAAACACTCTGTGTGTGTGTGTGTGTGTGTGTGTGTGTGTGTGTGCGTGCGCGCGTTTGTGTGTGTGGTGCTGTAATGTACTCCAATGTTAAATGTTTCAAACGTCTCATGATGATCTCACAGACAAGCTGCTTCATGTTCTTCTTCTCTTTTTTTTTCTCGCCCTTGATTGCTGTTTATGCAAATGACACGCAGTGTTATGGATGTCCCATCTGATATATTTCTACGGGAGCTGCGAACAACGGCAGCTGCACACCATAAACGCGAAGGCGCCGAAACATTCGCACGGGAAAGAACCAAGTGGGAACGAAGCACACGGAGCGCACAATTATCCATCATATGTTGTCAAAGTGACTGACAGATGTTTAAATTGTCTCCGCAGATGTGCGACTGATTAATTTTCGATGTCGTGGACATAATTATGGGATGTCAGCATCGCTTAGGCGCGAGTCTGAGGGGTAATTTCGCTCTTTAACATGTTTTAAAAAGCGCACGCGACATCGGTAAGGCTGCGGATGTTAAGTGCAATCTTAAGAACGGGTTTAAAAAAAAAATAATAAATACAAATAAAAAATAAATAAATACCAATAAAAAAAAACGCTCGCAGCAGTGTTTGCATGCGGCACGTGCATGTGAGCGATAATTTCAGCTGACATCGTATTTGCGCCATTAGAAAGCGGGTAATGAAATGGATTAATTAAATATGCTAATCAGCTCTGTAGAAGGCCAATAGCAGAACAAAAAAACACTATTGTGAAGGCAAAATGTTAGACATCTCACAGGGTTTGCAAATTGGTAAACACAATTAATGACCAAATTTGTTGACAAAGAAACCAATTAGATTTACCATCCCTAATGAATTATCTGTAAATTCCATTTATCTTTTGAGCTACGATTTAATAATGCAGATCTAATTGAGCATTTTACACCCCTCTATACAATGAAAGGAGAAAAGCCTTATGGTTGTCTCATATTGCAATGGTGGGAATATCAGAAGCTCAGAAGTTATGGAAACAGTTACACAATGAAAAGTACCTTGTATTCAGAGCAGATTTGTATTGTCTAATTCATAAATGCATTGAATGACCTCATGTAAAAGAAACACACCCACGGTTTGAAGGATCATTTGACAAAACACTCTACTACTACTACTAAGTATAGTACATAATCTTATCTGCAAAACAATAAATCCTCAATGTTTCTGATTCAAAATTTAAAGTTGGAGTCTCGTGATTCTGAGACATGCCCCTATTTTTGGAAAAAAAAAGGTTTACTCCTTAAGTCTGACATTTTAACATGGACATGCACAATTTTATTATTAATTCCTTCTTCTGAATATATCAGAATAGGGCCTATAATCTCTAATACTAACTTTCTGACTAGGTGTGTTTTCCATTACGTGAGCCAGCATTTCTGCTGTAAGTTCATATAAAGGGCACTTAGGTGTTGACGTACTATGATCATGTGTGTGAAATCTGACAAACCGCATGTGCAGATACTGGCCATGATAATACATGCTAAGTAGGGAGAGGATGCAATATGTAAGTTATTTGGTTTTTGCATTGGCTAATAGTAGCTGTAATGAGTATACAAATAAGGAGAATCCTGAAAAACAACTGACACCTTCCAAATAAACAATATGCACAACTGAATCTCAGGTTTACTGTTGATTATCAGGAGTAAAGGGTGTACTGGTGTATGTACTATGTATAAATATAAAGTATAAATGTGGTTCCAATAAATCATTGACGTCAGTTTCTTAAAGTTTCCGAAAAGCGTTCTTAAAGAGCTTTGAGAAATTACGACAACTTTGAGAAGCTTTGCTCGGTTTAATGGTTTCATTTTTGGCATCAAAACAGTGTTTAGCAAATTCAATACCTGCCCTTTGCTGGTAATTCATGACATACACTACAGCTGTTTCCAGAGTGACTCATATAATTTCAGATGATTTAGCTAGTTAAATGTGTATCAGGATGTAATACTGTATTCTCATAGATTATGTAATATGGCTATATACAGTATTAATGCGATCCAATGTATAATAAATCAGTGTATTTGCATAAATACTGTCCTGCATTTTGCAGTTTTAAGCAGAAACATCGGAAAACTGCAATTATTATTAAGGCAATCATGCAAAATATGCACCAGACATGGTATTTTCCCTCATTTTAAAAGTGCACCTCTCAAGATTTGTTGTATTCACACAACCTTTAGCAAATCAGGGCCTCGGAGACGTACAAAGCATAATTAGCATATTTAGCAGTTCCGTGTGTGACGCTATCAGTCTTTAGGGACTGGGGTCATCGAAAGTTGGCAGACAGATTGGCTTTTTTGCGAGTAATGCTACACTAAGGCCTAATTGGCCAGTACATTGAGTCTCCAATAGGCTTGTGTCTTTATATTAAATATAAATGTTAGTAGGGGACTAATTCAGAGCCATGGAGAGAAAGCGCATCAAAGGAAAGGAAACGTGGTCGTGTACGAGAGCTAGCAAATAAAAATATTGTCTGTTATTCAATACGGAGTTTTTGAAAGATAAATTCCTTCCATAAATAATGCACATCCTCTTTGACCCTTTGTCAGACTAATGTCTGATTCATTCAGACTGTCCTTGTCCTCAAATGAGGTTGCATTCTATTTGCAGCGTCTCTCACATATAAGAGGAAAAAAAGAACAGAAATATTTCAAATAAGCAACTTCATGAACTACATACACATGAATTCCTGTAAAAAGAAAAAATAGTTAACCCAGGCAAATTCATGGACTTTACAGACGAGCCGGGTAATTAGTTATACACTTATACAAGGGACTTTCCCTTTAAACCCTTCCACTGTAAATGCACTACAGTGTGCCGCATTACGCTACAACTGAACAATTTCCTGTGGAGGACTGTCTAATCATAGCATTCTCTGTCCTATCATTCATAGCTCTGTGTCATGTGAAACAAACAAAAGACTTTATCATGGCCAGCACTGTACAATCTGAATATTTCTGCCTTACAGTCATTAAATCTGAGCACTGTGTGAAACATTTCAGCAGAAAAAAAAAAAGAGATTTGATCTACATGTGGAACAGGATTTGGGTACTAAAGTATGCTGAATGATCCTAACAGTTTACAAAGCAAGATGGGGAAAAAAAAAACACAAGAGGCTAATCCTGCTCAACATTAGCCAGTCAGATCTTGCTAGCAAGCACTTGATCTGCTGTTAGTCTCTCTTAGTTAGTCATTTCAGCCACTTTGGAGAAACAGTTACATTCATTGTCTGTAATGCACTTTAGAAACGTTTTGTTTCCTGGGTCATTCAATTTGTCTGGTTCTCTGGAGACTACATGGGTTACAATAGACGTTATTTACACTCTACCCAAGTGTAATTATTATAATTATAATTACAAAATCTTTCTATTGTGGATTTTGTTCTATTCTTTTTATACCTTTTTTATGCATATGCAATGTTTTTTTGGACCATGGATGTGTATGTGACTATCATAAATATTGACTTGAACTGAAATTGAACTCAAGTCAAGTCAAGTCAAGTTTATTTATATAGCGCTTTTCACAACAGACATTGTCTCAAAGCAGCTTTACAGAAATCCACAGTCAAGGTGAATTTAGTGGACAAAATTTCCGTCTTATCAGAATTTAAAAGTAGAAAGTTATGGGTCATCCAATCTCTTATTTCCTTAACACACTCAGTTATCCGAGTTAATTGAGCTGTATCGCCTGGTTTAGATGAGATATATAGTTGGGTATCATCAGCATAACAATGGAAGCTAATTCCATGCCTTCTAATAATATTTCCTAAGGGAAGCATGTATATTGTGAAGAGCAGGGGTCCTAGAACTGAACCTTGTGGCACGCCATAGTTCACTAGCATTAGCCTGGATAGCTCCCCATTTAAATCTACGAAATGGTAACGATTGGACAGGTAGGATTTAAACCAGCTTAATGCCTGTCCCTGAATGCCGATGTAATTCTGTAAGCGATCTAGGAGACGATCATGATCTATAGTGTCGGACGCAGCACTAAGATCTAGTAAAACTAACAGCGAGATGAAGCCTTGGTCTGAAGCTAAAAACAGGTCATTAGTGATTTTAATTAGGGCAGTTTCTGTGCTATGATGGGGCCTAAAACCTGACTGAAACTCTTCAAAGATATTGTTCTCTTGCAAGTGGGAACATAACTGGGCAGCGACAATCTTTTCTAAAATCTTAGACGTAAATGGGAGATTTTAAATTGGTCTGTAATTCGATAGCGTGTTTGGATCCAGATTAGGTTTTTTAATGAGGGGCTTAATAACTGCTAGCTTGAGGGATTTAGGGACATGACCTAAAGATAGTGAGGAGTTAATAATATTCAGAAGAGGCTCACCAGCTGTATATAACACTTCCTTTAGTAGATTTGTTGGAATGGGATCTAACTGACATGTTGTTGATTTAGCTTTGATAATAACATCATACAGCTCTTCCTGTACTATACATGTAAAACAGTGTAGTTGTGGAGTTGAAGGTGACACTGTGTCAGGAGATGGTCTCAGAGGTTGAACTGCCACAATTGTTTTTCTAATGTTATCTATTTTTTCAGTGAAGAAATTCATAAAGTCCTCACTACTAAACTGTGATGGAACACATTTTTCAGATCCCTGATTTGTAGTTAGTTTAGCTACTGTAGTAAAAAAGGAACCTGGGATTGTTTTTGTTATTTTCTATGAGTTTGCTCAGGTGTTCAGCTCTAGCAGCTTTTAGCGCCTGTCTGTAGCTGAGCATACTGTCTTTATACGCAATTCTAAATACCTCCAATTTTGTTTTCCTCCATTTTCTCTCCAGATTACGTGCTGTTCTCTTGAGGGCATGCGCATGACTATTATACCAAGGTGCAGGTGCTTGTTCTATAACCTTTTTTAACCGGATGGGGGCAACAGTGTCTAATGTGCTAGTGAGGATAAGGTCTATGTTGTTAGCCATTTCATCAAGATTATTAGCAGTTATGGGTTTAGTGAGAAACTGAGATAAATCAGGCAGGTTATTTATGAATCTGTCCTTAGTGGTCGGAACAATAGTCCTACCAAGTCGATGGTGAAACACGGCTAATCTGCTCTACCGGTAGTGTGTACAGTATAAGATAATGGTCTGTGATGTCATCACTCTGAGGTAAAATATCTATATCAGTGACGTCTGCTCCGTGGGATATTATTAAGTCTAGTGTGTGGTTAAAACGGTGAGTTGGTCTGGTGACGTTTTGTTTAACCCCAAAAGAGTTGAACTTTCAATTTGGCAACATTTGCAGCTGCAAGCTAACACGCAGGTTTGTATTAATGCTCTTGTTTATCATTACTATCATATTATAGCACACTATAGTACATTATGGGAGGATAAGTTTCTTATTCAAGGATTCTCCAGTGTCTGTGTTCTTTCAGAGTATAGGGATTGAGATAGAGGTGGTGAGGCTATCAGATGTTTTTGTTTTTTTTATATTAACTTTGAGAGAGAGAAAAAAAACATTTTAGCTGATTATGGCTATTACAACAAAGGTGATAACAGAAGCTTGCTCATGGATATATTCTACAGCATAACTATGAATAGATAAAAAGAATGACGGGCTAAGAAGGGAAAAACTGCTTTTCAAAATGTTGTTAACCTGCCAGACCAAATGCATCACTCCTGACATAACTTATTCCTTACATAGCTGAAATTACTATTCATTTTTAAAAAGAATTTGTGGAGACTTCAAAGGTCTTATGGGAATAGGAATGAGAAGCAGGTGACAAGTTTCAGCCAACATTGAATCCAACATTAGCTTTATTTGCCACACACATTTCACTTTCACTTTACAGTGTCTCTTTTAAAACACACTTCTCTTGATGTCTGTCCTTCTGTCCCTTTTATCCTCACTGCAACAGAGAACGTTTGCTAGCTAAACCACACACAGGTGTGCGATCCTTATCCTCTATTTTAGCCTTGGAAGTTGTTGCTACAGGTGTCCCAATTTTTGTTGATTATTTACAAACCCTCTGCCTGTATAAAAGAAGTGTCAGACCAGACTTTTACTACACACTATTACACAATATTGTGCTGCAGGAAGCAGTATATTGCTCTCATAATGGTGAGAAAAGGGTACCGTAATTTCCGGACTATAATGCGCACCCATATATAAGCCACACCCACTGAATTTGACAAAGATTTTTATTTTAAATATAAATAAGCCGCACCTGACTACATTGAAACTAATGAACTTTACACAGGCTTTAACGAAAGACAGTGTCTGTTACACGGTGTAACGGGTGAAATATGTTGTGGCTCCTTTAAGAGCAGAGCGGTATTTTGGGAATAGCCTGCCGCCGCATTTTTCCGCTATTACTGCATGTGTGCAAGACCGAGGAATATGTCCTTATTATTTTCTGATGCTCATTTCTAAGTTTCTTTGACTAACCCGTAACGCTGTTGCCAAGAAAAAATAAAAAAAAACACGAGTTTTGGAAACCTGTCTGTGCTTATATGATTTCTGTTGCAACTGGAGTTAGCGAGCTATCTCATGACCCAGACTCAACGCGTTACAACGGCTTGTATCTAAACAGTAGCCGACCAAGAAAGTCATTGTTCACTGTCTTTCTCCTTCCTTTCACAACTATTTCTCTCGGGAGTTTTTCTTTTGGCATCGTCGTGCGTTTAAAAAAAAAAGTTTTTTCTCCCGAAGCCGTGCAGCTCAGAACACAGGTGAGGTGCGTTTTTTCATTTCCGTTCGGAAATTTCATTGGTCTTATGTTATAGGGTTCAGTTTTTTGGCTTGAAGTTTGTGAAACCGGGAAAAACCCAGGAAAAATTAATAAATTAGCCGCTTCGTTGTTTAAGCCGCGGGGTTCAAAACGTGGGAAAAAGGTAGCGGCTTATAGTCCGAAAAATACGGTAATTAACAAAGGACGACAGAAATTCCATTATAACCCTGAAGTGTAGGTCTTTAAAGAAATTGCAAAGATAGCCAATGTATCAGTGAATACAGTTTCCTACATCATTAAAAGGCACTTGGAAACTGAAAGAAACTCTGACAGGAAGCAGTCTGGCCAACCCAAAGCCACAACTGAATCAGAAGCTTGCTTGCATGATAGGTGGCTCACAGGACAACAGCTCACTGGACAAGCACAACTTAATGCTGGTCAGTACACAGGTCTCAGTTTGAGCTGTGAAGAGAGGACTGCGAGCAAATTTGACAGGTCGAGTGGCAGTAAAAATGCCTTTAATAAGATGGCAAAATAAAAAAAAGAGGCTTGCCTGGGCCATGAAGCCCTGCCGGGGGACTCCTGAAGACTGAAAGGAGGTTTTATGGACCGATGAAAATCTTGCTGTGTTTTTGTATGCCTTCAAGTAGGTGAAAGGATGATTCCTTGGTGTGTGACACGAATTGTCAAACATGGAGGTGGAAACTTGCTGTTCTGTGACTCTTTTGCTGGATCCAGAGTTGGCAAATTTTAGATACTGAGTGGCACCCTGAACCAAAACTACTACTGCATTTCGTAGCACCAAGCAATAACCTCTTGTATAGGTTTAATTGGCCAAGAGTTTATCCTACAGCAAGATGTGCCGCAATTTAAAAAAATTTATTAGTATTTTTTTGTTCAGTTGTTTATTTATTCTATATCCTATACTTTAATTTCAGAGTACTTTAAAACATTAAACTGCGTAAATTTCAGTGATTCTTTAGTATAGTTTCAGTGTTCTATATATATGGGTACTTCAATAATGTCAAATATCTTTTATTTAAATAAAATTGTCATACAATTGCTTAGTAATTGGTGATATGCTGTTGATGTTGAATCAGATTATGCTGAAAAAGATGAAATATCTCTTTAAAAGAGTGATTTGTTGATTAAGTGTCCTTGTAGGTCCAAGCAGTATATTTTTTCAGTTCAATTCAACACAATTTTATTTGTGTAGCACTTTGCCTTTTACCGTTGACCATCGTCATAAATATTTCGGCAGGCGTTAAATATTTGTTGGTGTGCTGTTACAGGTAAATCAATCAATGATTGTAATCAAACGAATTAGAATTTAATATAGAACAGGGCGATGGTTTACAGTCATTTCCATAATGTATATTTTCATCTAACCAAGAGTAGCAGGTTTGTGAACAAACCTTCTCAGAGCACATGATTTCCTCACAGAATCGCACAAAAACATCATTTCTGGATGGTTACAGCCTGTCCTTTCTGCAGTATGTGGAATACATGACTAAATGTTCTAATAATGTGCTTTGTTATCAAAGAATAAGAATCTGATTTCACATTTATATGTGAGCACAGATCCTTTCTAATGTCATAGCTAATCAAAAAAGCATGTACTTGAACAAAAGACCACAGTAGTGCATATATAGTAGCATATAAGGCTTTGTATAGCATATTGGTTTTTTTTCTCTCTCTCTCTCTCTCTCTCTCTCTCTCTCTCTCTCTCTCTCTCTCTCTCTTGCAGAATAGCCTACAGAATAGGAATAATAACTCAAAGGTTGTTCAGGGCTCCTCCATTAACAAATAGTATTCGACTGAATTATAAGCACGTGTGTGCTGTGATGTATATTTCATAATGACCTCTGCAACACAAATCTTATTCCTGGAAGGGAAGCGACTGAGATGAACCTGAAAACTGCTCCATTACCCGAGAAAACACCCCCCCCCATCATTCTCACATCACCGAGTGGATGATCTCCTAAGACCTAGAGGCCTTGCCAAGGAAAACTCTGCTTCCCATGAGCAGCATGGACTTTCTGAGAATGTCCTCACTGGCCTTGACAAGAGATAATACAAGCACATACATTTAGCCTTGTGAAATGTAGACGATCCGTTCTCTGCTTGTTAGAGGAAATATGAGTAAATCTTGGTCAATATTTGTAAGGGGAAATTTCAGGAAATGGTCCAAGACATTGAGGATGAGGTGTCAGATACAAAAAAATGATACCATGACAGACAAGTACACGCTTGGAATATGAAGTATTGTTGAATTTGGTAGATGGAATTGGGCAAAAACCATATAAAAAATTCATAGCTTTAGAGAGCGGCGGCCTCTTTATGGTGGCCTAATTAGCCGTATGCTAATGAAGCTCCAGTGTCAGTGTTATCCTTGACACCAGTGATTGAAGGCCAGTGCGCTCAAACCCCAGAGGAGACAAAGACCTGCTTTCACCTCTCATCAGAGGCACCAGAGATCAATTTAGTTAATTGTCTAATATGTAAATGTTGTAGGTTCACACCGCAGCCCTACGTGCCTGCGAGCAAACGTGACGTACCGCTGCCACTTCATTGATATGCGCAGGTTTCCTGTGCGTCCCAATTACAATACTCCTTAATTGGACAATGCGCTTCAAGCAAGTCATTAAAAGTTGACATGGACGCTCATGCGCACTTTAGTGCATATGGAGGAAGTCCTCTCTAGCCAAGGCCTTGTTAGTACTGTATCTTCATGACTCATGGATGTTTGGATGAACTTGACATTCAGATGATCAAATCCCTTCAAGTCAAGCCTTTTGTTTATATCCAGTAATCAAAAGGTAGAAAGTAAAAGAACATTTTCCAAATATATTACCCTCTATACCCTTCATACTTTATACACCTCCATCACACTAGAGCATAAAACTTCAATCAAAAGCTTTGTTCCCATACCCCCCACCACACCCCTCTCAACTGGGTTAATTGAATTTGTATGTAAATGAGAAGTGTACATATTTAACATGTTCCTTGTGTAACTCATTAACATACTGAGAGATTGGTATGCTTCAGGCATGCATCATCTAAAACAGTACATCCAGACAGGGCAATTTGAATAAATGAGTTATTGAGCTCTGTATTCCGGTTGCATGAATGGCACTGAGCTGCTGTTCCTAAAAAAAAAATGTACAATAATGATACAAATTCTATGGAGAAAAAGAAAAATACAAGCATCTTGATAGCACCAGTCAGACATCCTGAATGTCATTTGCATTTAAACATATCGATAACAAAATTAGTACATTGAATTTCATCCCTGTCAACATTCCACTACTTTTGAATGAACCAAATTACAGATTTAAAAGGTTCATGGTTGCATAGATATTCATATATTATATATGCAAACAGCTCATTTTACATATACTGTGTCAAACAGTGGTCCACTATGATCAGCTTATGAATGCACAAACACATACCAAAGCAAAGACTGCAGCATGGAAGGCTAGTGATACTGTACAATGTTCATAATAACCAACAAAATTCAATTTCGTTGTGTGTTGCATGGGAAATGCTATGATGCTGGGAACGGTTGTTGGTTAGGCGGTTGGAAAGTGAAAATGCTGCCAAGCACACAAGCTTGCTTCAAATACAATTCTTATCACTAAACACACACACACACACACACACACACACGCGCACACACACACACACACACACACACACACACACACACACACACACACACACACACACAGACCCACTCTAACTAACATGCATTCCCTCTCTCTTATGTCTCTTATATTGTGGTTGGCTCCGCCCACAACATCTTTTTGCAATTCGAACTGTTTAAAAACTTACAATTTCTATTTCACCTGAAAACCGAACTAACCTTAAATGGCAGAAAGACAAAAATCCAAATGTAGAGATATCTCAACAATCTTAACAAGAAAATAATGCATTTAATACATTATTGTTTATTCAACCTAAAAAAAAAAAGATGTACAGTTACCACAGACGAGTTAAACCAGATGTTTCATAGTTTAAGAAAAAATAACAATTACACAAAATGATTTGCAATGGTATTTATTTTTTAATTAATGAAATAAAAATAAACACTTCCTGTGAATTCCTGTGTTTGCTCATCCAGAATCCCAGAACATATACCACTGAACCAGATAATACTGTTCACTTTGCTTTCTCATGCTGGTATAGTCTAAAACCCCTCCCTGATCTCACAGATTGGTGAATTCCAGAAGTCCTAAGAGGAAAGCATGTTATTTCCACTAAAACAATCCAGTTGTTTGTTGCTGCTCTCTTTTTTCCACCTTTCTTGTGGTCTGGTCGTGTTTTTCCTTCAGGTCCTCCTAGGGTAATTTTCTCATAGTTAATTTAAGGCTCATCTTTGATGGTGAGATTTTGCTGGCTGTTCTCCATACCCGGTCTCCAGATGATTTCTCAAAATGTTTTTATTTTAAGCGAGGCCTAAATTTGTGATGGCGTGCTATTTTAATGGATATACCATTATCCATTTTGGCTAGTCGACTTCCCTTTCTCCTTCTAAGTCTCAGTGTTGTTGCTGAAGCATAGAGATAGAAGTTGTTATTGCACATGTTTAAAAGATGTTCGGTCAGTGAGGAAGCTCTTGAAGAAAATCGAATATATTTTATTAATAAACCTTTATCATAAAAACAATATTATCAAATTTGAATATACTCAGTTGTTTTGCCCCCAGAAGTTTACAGAAATAAATACACTAGGGTTACTCATCCATCATACTAACACATAGCTATTTATATTTATTGAATGAACCACTTGAATACAAACGGTTCATGATCAGTCCTACTCAAATGCCATTAATATTGTCGAAATGTACCCACTTTATTCGCGAAAATAGTCTCGAGCTATGCACATTGGCTTTTTATCAGCAACACCATCCTAGACTAATGAGCTCTAATTTGCAAAGCACAGCACGAGTCATTGTCAAACATTGGCGAATGCTCATTGACAAATTTTAGCGCTGTTGCTTTGTCAACACTGCACTTGTGTACCTTGATTTAGCAGCCAGGGATGGTGTGAGTGCATGACTGTAACCACCTCTCACTGTAGGAACAGGACCTGGAGAATAAACTCACACTGACATTTACATCACACCTCAAGGAGTCTTACTCCGTTCCTCACATAATGTCTTGTTTAATTAATGACACCAACTTGGAGGAACTAGAAAGAGATGAGCAATGTCTGCATATGAATTCGAACACTTTCCTCAGTTCCTCACCTGCCTACAGGTTTGTGCTTGCCTCATACTTTCCCACTGTACATAAGTAAAAAAAAAAGAGTGGCTGTAAATATAACAAGACTGAGAGAGTGCTACATCACGCTTCGTGATTCGGTCTAGACAGCTAAGACATGTCGTTTAGCTTTGAAATACTCATGGGAAGGGCATAAACAACTAGACTCACCCTCCCATTTCCATAAAAGCCAGCAAAAGGAACCCCAGTCCCTACATAATTACAGCAATTACAACCCTCAAATTGCATAATGGTCCATGCAGTAGGAAGGTTTCCAAATCACATATTAGCATGAATGTGGTTAGAAAAGAACGAGTGAGACAGAGAAAAAGAGGCCCTAGAACATGTGAGAACTGCTTCCATAACGTTTAAGTAGAGTGTTGCGCTCTAATGAGGAGGGCTTGGCTGCCGAGTCCGTAAGCATAAGCCGAGCGATTTGCTGCTTCAAATCACTGGAGCAGTGCAGCAGGAGAAATAAGCCAGAAAGCACATGAATTATGGACCCAAGGGAAACAACCATTAACATAGCGATTGGGAATGCAAGGGTGAGAGGAAGTCAACAGCGTTTAAATCCCAAAGCTTGAGTTTAATTATGGCATGTGTGAGTAAATATAGTGCGCACTGCGGCTGAGAACGAGAGGTTTATTCATCGGGGAATGGAACAGATCGATCTGAGCTTAAAATAAAATCCAAAGTTCTTTTTTTTTTTTTTTTTTTGCACAGTTTTACTGTTCGGATTAAAGAACGCACCATTCTGTAAACCAATGTACAACAGATTATAAACAATTTCAAGGAGAAACTATTACATATGTAATCATGTGAATATGTGGTCCATAATGCCACATTGCTGAGCCCATAATAAAAAAATACCCACTCAGTGGCTTTTCTCAATTTTCCATCGTGCTTGCTCTTATCACTAAATGGCTCTTCATGGTCTGAGGAAAGCTGATCTGATCCTTAATATGGCTCGTTTCTGGAGTCTGAATTGCAAAGAGGTAAGATGTGGAGGCAAAGCGACAATATTCAGCAGAGCATGGCATGCAGGTCTGATTGAGCTGCGCTGGGTAAATTACACTGCACCCCCATGACTGCCAGATACAGGAGGAAGCATCTACTGTGCTACCACAAATTCTACAAACCGAGTTACCAACAGATCGAGAGCTCTTTAATACTTTGCTCCTTCCCTTTCCCCAGGTCAAAAGGAAATGAGCAAGTCTGCAGGGAAAAGTACATGCAGTACCACGATTAAACTTCTGTTTGCATGTTATCTTGCAGACGAATTGCCAAAGCAGCTTAAAAAATAATCATACATGGCTAACTATACTTTGAAAGTGGGCAAATCTCCAGATCTCCAGCCTTGGAGATTTCATGGACAAGCTCTGCTCCATTGTGTTATAACAATAAAAAAATCAATGGAAATTAGTCATTCTGCAATATCTAGATATGTTAAATACAGCCTAAGAACAGCAACAATGCATACTCATGTCATCTTGTATATAATTTGATATGATTGTATGCTAATGAACAATAAACACAACCATTCCATGTTAGAAGTCTATTAAACAGTTACTATAGCATTCGTGTTGCAATCTCTGCTACCACATAAGCTTGTCATCGCAAGCTTGTCACGTAACTACTGTATTCCTGTAAGAGCCTCGACCATGTCATAATTAGAGGTAAAAAAAAAAAGCACAACGAATCTGACAGGTGTTGATAATGCTATTATTCTTATAGCATGTGAAGATATAATTTGCATAAACCAGACAGAAAACAATGAAGGTAATGTGCAGCTTTAAGCAGCCACTGTACTACATTATCGTTTCTATAGTAACAGCTAATAACAAAGCCTTGTATAGCAGACAAATCACATGACCTGAGATTAATTATAACACATTTACAAAGGAACTGTCACTGCACGTGTATGGTTTACGTGGTAATGCTTTCTGGGAGCATCTGAGCAACTGTGTCAGCTTTGGTTCCATGTAAGTTTTCCGACACTCGTGTGTCTTCACTACAGTGGACTTTCTTTTGTTTGTAAACAAGATATTGCGCTCTAATAGCTTAGCCTTGTTTTCAAATAGGAGGTATTGCTTTTTTGGTTTTTTTCTGGACTGATTTCGACCAGTTCTTTGCTGATGGCACTGCTGGACATCTTCCAATGTTGAAAAGAAGTGAGTATGTTATGTCTTTCATCTGCTTTTATGTCTGTGGTCCTAAACATTGCCTATTTCTTTGAGTTTCTTTAAAATAGCTTGAACAGCACATCTTGAAACCTCATTCAGATTTGAAATCTTTGCCTGGAAGAGATCTTGCTGATGCAGTAAAACTAGCTTGTGTCTTGTTGCTTTGCTTAGTCTTGCGATTGTATGTGACCTGTGACATGAACCTGTCTGCAACAACGTCACCTTAGTAGCAGAGATTGGCTGTTCCTCAAAGTTTATAGGACTGTGGTGAGACCTGCAATGTTGTATGGTTTAGAGACAGTGGCATTGAATAAAAGACAGGAGGCGGAGCTGGAGGTAGCAGAGCTGAAGATGTTTTCGTTGGGAGTGACGAGGATAGACAGGATTAGAAACGAGTTTATTAGAGGGACAGCCCATGTAGGACATTTTGGAGACAAGGTGAGGGAGGCGAGATTGAGATGGATAACGCTAGTGCTATGGATTCTTTGCTGTTTCTCTATAAAGGAGAAAATCTGGACAATTCCACATATTGAGGGAGTAAATGAATGAAGGATGGAAGGAATAAAGACATTTGTTAACATATGCTGAAATAAGTAGAACAGTTACGTAGATCATATCTTTAGAAAATGAAATATTACATGTAAAACACACACACACACACACACACACACACACACACACTGACATTCACATGTGCATTACCCAAAAGGGGTCTAACAAATGTAAACTATTTTTCTTTTTTTTCTTTTCATTTTATAAAATATTATAAAATATACAATTATTTTATATATTAATTAACCAAGCAGGCATTTTATTTAAACATGTTTGAAAAACTGTGTTCAATTGTTGATCACAAATGTTATTAATTATAAATGCATTAATAAAATAAGACTAGCTTTTTACGTTTTGCATTTCTTCCCCCTAACTGTACCGAAATTGAACCGGACCGTGATTTAAAAACCGAGGTACCGAACCGTGAATTTTGTTTGCTGCTTCCCCCCTAGTGTATATAGTAGGTACCAAACTATGCTTATCCTTGATGCTGATTTGCATCAAGGATAAGCATATCAACAGTACACTCTCTAAATGTACATTGTTATCTCTAAACCTTGAAAAAAGAATCAAATGTACATAATTGGACCTCAAGGACCAAGGTACTTTTACACTAAATGGTAATTAAAATTTTACCTTCCTAGGAGGAAAACATGCAGCATAGCCTTGAAGGTATCAGCAACATGAAAAAAATAGACTTTGTTAACTTTATTTTTGAAAGTATATAGCAGAATGTGTACTTCAAAACATCCCAACATGCCAATGTTGCATTGTACCATAGTGTACACCATTATGTGAACTATCGGACACTGCAACATTCACATGTTCATCATTCTTTACATAAAGGTCCTTTCAATAATACAGTGATTCTCAGTCAATGTGGCCATTTGGAGAAACAAACAAAAAGTGTCTGAACAATGTGCAATGTGGTACAGCAAGACCTTGGGTTTAACAAACACAAAGCCCTTACTCATTGTAGGATGTGCTTCTTTAGACACTGAGTAACAATAAGTTACACAAGATTCACACTAAAGCGTGACCAGTATGCACACTGTGTCACGGGAAGTAAAGCAGAATACCATATGTCTTCCTGCATATTGTATATACAAGCAGCAGAGTCCAAGGTTCTTCCTTTGATGTCAGCACTGAACAGATAGTGAGATACGACCAGTGTTTTTTTCCCTCCTGGAGCCCTGAGGTGCCATTGTGACCAACACAGTGTTCACACTTACACTGGAGTCAGTCATGTCCAGTTCCCATGCTTGTATCTGAGGCCTGAAGCACACACAGTGCAAACACAGGAAACTGAGAACTCCGTTTCATCCAACACATGAAGGAATGTCTTTTCCTGCACCTTTGCTGTGTAATAAAGGAACAAGTTTCTTTCAGGACTTTTTCAGTTTAAAGTAAAAAAAAAAAAATCGCAGCTGGAAACACTGCTGTGTTTTTTTAATGGAGAAAAACAAGACTCAAAAAGATTTATGGGAACAAATTAAACACCTACCAGCTCCCTTCTAAACGGAGGGGAATTTTCAGATTAGCAAGCCTGGCTAAGCCACTTCAAACTGTGTTTATTCCTCTGTAGAGTGTGCTTCCTCTCTCGGCTCTGCTTCTGATGAAGGAGAGACTTAAGCTGATCTGCTGATCCAACCACCACCAGGTTCCCACTCCACCTCCCATCTCTTTCTCACTCTTCCCCATGTTTTCTTCTCCTCCTCTCATCCTCACATCCTCCCCTCCCACAGCTTTCCACAGACAGTGTTTACACAGTGAAGGGATTGAGAAATAAAGCAAGTGCAAAGAACACAAGTCTCCTTTCAGAACATCTTGCTCTCTCATTAATGTAATCTCATGTCCTTGCTCAAATGTTCCTATGCATCACGGTTCTAAAAAAAATATGGATCTCGCAGTTTGTAGCGAACAGGTCATACGATGACCTTTTATCTAGACTGGTTTCAGGGTAAAGCACTGATATAAATGCAGCTCCTATCTCCATAGATGGCTTTATTACGTATGTAGATTAAGCTGATTTGCTTGGCACTGCTCCCCACCTTTTCCTCCTCTAATGAGCAGAACATCTGTTGACCGACTAATAAAATTAAAGATCCCTTGATCACTACACCATACTACATCTTTTCAGGTCTACTGCCGAGGTCAGACCCACATAAAATATTGACTTTCATAAACACCTAGTGCATGAGCATGGTTGGTTTTTGATGGCATTTCCCCTTTGAAGTGTAGTAAACTTGTCTGGCTCACACTTTTAATCTAAGAGTCATGAGTTCAAAACGTACACTGGGGTCTTCATGAAGGTTAATGGGGCATATGGTAGCTCAGGTTAAGGTTCTGTGTTAAGGTTGTGAGTACAAATCTCAGGGCTGTCAGAGACACCCTCAGGATCCAGATCAGCTCTGTGACTGGATTGAATTCTGCTTCATTTGTAAGTCACACTGGGAAAATAGTATCTACCAATTTATTTAACTGAGGTGACCATAAAGATTTTTTTTATATTTAAAACTGAGTCACCTTTTGACATCTGAAATATGTGACGTCTGAAATATACGATAAAGAAATCTGCCTAATCTGAACCAGGAGCCTAAAAAAATGAATGTAAGCAAATGTTCTATTCTCAATTCTAAAACCATTAATGTATAACTTTCTCAGGGTAAATATTGATGCGACTTCTGGACTTATATCAATCCATGATTTTACATTCCAACATTATTTTTCTAGCAAGCTAGCTTTCACCTTCCTTTCTTGGACTGCTACATACTGGGAACACCTCACAAGACTTGTCATTTTGGAGATGCTTATACCCATTCATCTTGTCTTGCCTTGTCAATACAATCAGCTCCTCACGCTTGAACAATTTTTCGGCCTTTAACAAACCAACTTTAAGAACTTAATGTTTATGAACTGCATTCTATATCCCACCCCTTGACAGGTGCTACTGTAAGATGATAACATTATTCCTGTTACCAGTCTACGGTACATACACATCCAGATTTATGCACTATATAAATATATTTATGTTTAAACCAATGAGAAAGTGGTACTTCAGTGGCTGGTGTTGGACAACAAATCATGAGTTTAGAATCCAGCACTACCAAGCTGTGGTGGGCCATTGACACGTAACTGCTTAGTTTTATGCATAAGGTAATTATAAGTCACTCCAGATAGGGGCGTCTGCCAAATGCTGTAAATGTAAATGTTCAAATCCATAGACAAGCTCATTTTTGTGTCTTTTGCTAAAAGCTTTGCAAAACACTCTGGCCAGACAATTAGAATGCGATGTTACATAAAACCTGTCATTGCCTTTAACCATTTTATAAACAAAATTCCTCTATTTCTCTGTTTTAGGAGTTTGTTGAGTTACTAAGCTGTAACGAACATTTGCATGTAAGTAGTCATTAACTAACGATGAAATGAGCAATTTCAGTTCAGAACTGCCTCTAATAAGACAGTTTGTTAGTTAATAAATAAAAAAGGACCAATCCTGTTCTAATTATTCAGTGTTATAAGGAACTTGTAGACAATTCAGAGAATTTACCTCATCCAAATTAGAACACAACATTTAATTAGGCACGGTTTCACTTGTATAATGGGCATTTTGTCACGTTTAAATTTTATTTATTTTCTGAATGAATACTTTCAGGTTCCCTCACATAATATGATTTTTTTTTTAGATATGGATTGATAGGGTAGTAGGCTGATAATTGTGTTTTTAAAATTTAATTTTCACTTCAGTTCCAGGGCATTAATTTGATTGGACAAGTGCTGTTTCAAGAGTCCTTGAGTAGCAATATTACATCTTAATATTTGTAATATTACAAATAGCAATATTACATCTTAAACTGTAATATACAAATCAGTGTCAACCAGCTAGCCAGTGGGCTCTGAGAGAATAGGGCAATATATTTTCTATATATTGTGTCGGAAATGTAACTAACTTAATAGCAATTTGCTGTTCATAGAGAATCAAATTGCTGAGGATTTCTGCAACAGCTCTATGAACTGTTACTGAATGCAAGCAATAGCAGAATCTCAGTGACTGGGTAATATTGCCAATTATTACTTTCATTAGAGTAGAGGAAAAAGCTACTGAAATGTAATTTTAGTGTGAACTTTAGAAGCAGTAAGAACTGAAATAGGAAGCAAAATGAAGTATTGCAATACTTTTTCTTTTGCAAAATAGATTAGGGTTTTTATTTTTTGGTTTTTAGTTTTATTTTATTTATTTATTTTTTCAGTACAGGTTTAAATCATGTTTACATTTCAGCAATATATTGTGATCATGCTTTTAGAACTGTGACTTTTAAATTGTCTTGATACTGGAATTAATGTACAGCTTCCAACCAATCAAAAATGAGCATTGTTCATTTTAAATGCATAAATAAGAAATAAAACAAAATGTAATGTGAGGCTTCATATCTGCAGTAGAGGGACATTACCATACCAAATGGATCCAAAAGTTTTCACTACAGCGTTTCACAATTTCCCCCCCAAAAAAATGATGAAAGTATTTCTATCTACTTTTATGGTTGCATTTAAAATAGTAGAATGTCCATTAAACAAGTCTGATCACTGATTACATCTGTAAATTGTTGTTTACAGATCACATGCCTCCATTTTTTTCATTTTGGAAGTTAATCATATCAAAACAAATGCAGCTTGTCAGAAGAAACCACAAAGCACAGTTCTCTGTCCTGACAAGTCTCCAGCTGTAGAAAACTTACAGCCATGTTATGAAGCCCTAATACTATATGCTATTTCCATATATGCTAAATAAACTTCAATACTAATTTTTCTGAATTTTTTTAAACTGTTTTTTTTTTTTTTCTTTTTCAAAGATTGAGATGAATAGGCCAATGATCTTTTGAAGGTCAGACTCCACACAGAGAGCGGCTGCTGTGCGATGAGAGATCATCCGAGCTGAAAAAGATAATCACATCAGAAAGGAGCCTGGAAAGCTTGGCTTCACTGGACTGTCAGCTAGCAGTAGATGCTATCTGTGCCAGAGAGAGAGAAAGAAAGAAAGAGAGAGAAAGAGAGAGAATGTAAAACTGGAAGAATTCCTGTTTGAAACTTGGACAGCATTTCTCAAATGTTTGTCTTGTACATGAGAATTACACATCAAGCCACACTGTTCCTCAAAAACACCAACACAGACAGTAAGACAAAAGAATCTCCAGAGGATTATGCATTTTCAATGCCATTCTGTTCCTGTTTAATTAAAAGCATTGAATCTAAATCCATTTCTCCGAAGAAATCTTCAGTGTGTCATGAACTGCACTGATAAATAAGATGTAAGCCATCAGGGTTGCCCATGGTGCTGCGCTATTTCTATTTATTATTCATTTTTCCAAAATATTGTAACAATCTTCAGCCACCTGTCTGTCAGGATTAGCTTTGCTAAGATGCATTTCTAATTTGCTTTCTTTGACTCAACATTAAGGCTCCCGTGGACAATCAAGTTGCCAGCCAGATCTGCCTCGCAGGCAACGTTTATTCCGTCTCCTCTTCCCACAAACACACAGCTGAGAGGGTTTAAAGTTCCCACATGCACTTTCCAAGATGGGCTTTAAAAAAAACCCTACTTCCAGCTAATCATCATAGGCACGCACACAATCACGAGCAAGCAAACGCACATACACATGCATACACAGACACAAACAGACTCCTGAAGAGGCTTTATGCACACTGCTTCCAGCGAACTGTCAGACATCCTCAGGAGCTCTGGAGATAAATTCAGCATGAGGATGGTAAGCCACACACACACTCTCAATTTGTCGATGGTTCCACTCCTCTGCAATATTCCAATGAATGTAAATGAAACTCATATTTGACTGTGAGTTGAGAAGCTGTCCAAATGTTCTGTCCCCGGATCTGCCAAACCGCAACACACACCCAGAGGAACATGTTGCAATTGCTTCCTGGCCACCACGAGCACTTCCCCACTCCTAATGTTTTCTGCCATGGACCAAAAGCCAAATGGAGCCAGTTGACCCACGTGATTACTCCTTTACCACTAGTTCATCCTATTAAACCCGAGTTTGTCTCTGTAGCTACCATGTGCTTTGTGGATTTCACACACCACTGAGCTGTTGTCCCAGTGGTCACCAAGCCTGGGCGGCATTGTATCCCTGTAATATGTCAAAACAACTTCAACTTTTCATTGCCATCATGTCTTAAGGTCTCTGGGATGGTTCTGAAGGTATAAATGCAATTTTCTAAAAACATATTTCTTTAAATATTGTGTTACTGAAAATAAGGTGGAAAGCAGCATCTAACATGTTGCTTTGAGATCACCCATAGTATTCAACTGGGTTATAGAAGGGGTTATAACACATAATTTATATCAGATTTGTCCTCATCCAGCTCTTCTCTGAGCTCTGGTTGCCTGTTGTTCTTCCCCAAACTCTTACAACAAAACTGAATGAACTGTCAGTAGAATTAAATGTTTCCTTCATTTGAACTAGGAGACCCAAACCTACTTCAAAATTATAATGCCCCCTGTGCAGAAAGCCAGCTCCTTGAAGATATGCTTTACATTAGTTGGAGTGGAAAATCTTGAGTGGCCTACTATAGACCTCTGACCTCATCCCTATTGAACACATTTGCGATAAATCGGAACGCTGACTACACCCCAGACCTCCTTACTCATTAACTCACTTTACTAACACCCTTCTGTCTGAAGGAGCACAAATCTCCATAAGCACATCTTCCAGAAGAGTGGAGGGTATTATAACAGCAAATGGGAAGTAACTGTGGGACAGGATGTTGAAAAAGCACTTACAATCTTACAGTCAAGTGTCTATACTGTATAGTGTATCTACCAAGCTTACAAGGCAAACTATCTTATAACTATCTTACATGGCAAACATGCCTTTAGGTAGCTGTTTTTAGTGGTGCAATTTTGTCACAATGAAAGTCAACCCTAAACCTGTAATCAATAAATCAATATTTTGTTGTTTTATTCATTCATTAATTCATTTGTTTGTTCATTCATGCATTTGTTCAATCATTCATTCTTTATTGAATAAAAGGTGAAAATATAACCTGGAATTAAGAAATTCCAGTTGCAGTTAATGATTATTTAATTTTAAATCTGTATTTTACTTTTACTAAGATTTTGAAGGTAACAGGTCATACCTTTAAAAAGATTTTTAACCCTATATGATCAAGTCTTAATGCTAGCGAAACAACATAATACACATTTTATTAAATATACACACCCAAGTGCCAAAAAACTGCCAAAAATTAAAGATTTCATATTATCTTTCGATAAATGATTTTCTAAAGCAGCTTGGAACTGTATTACCTACATCATTATTATCATCATCCTAATGATGATAATAGCTCTTGCTATGATTTGCATGTTCTATCTAATCTGGTAGCTGAGTTTCAGAGGAATTCAACCTTTGTTGCTCCAGGCCTATTTAACCCTCAAATGTATGACACATGAGAGCTTAGAGATATTTATGGGGAAGTGACGTTTATACTTTAGGACCATCAGACAGGATAGAATTATGTGTCAAATAAAAGCTTTCTTTCGGCTTCTCCCATTAGGGGTCGCCACAGCGGATCATCCGCATGTTTGATTTGGTACATGTTTTTATGCTGGATGCCCTTCCTAACGCAACCCTCCCCATTTATCCGGGCTTGGGACCGGCACTAAGAGTGGCTGGGGTTGATTCCCTGACACGGGGATTGAACCCGGGCCGCAGCGGTGAGAGCGCCGCAGCCTAACCACTAGACCACCAGGGGACCTATTATGTGTCAAATAACCAAATGTAAATGTAATTGTAAGTGTTTCAGAGGACCAAATACCTCTTTTTATTTGCCATGTTTCCATACTCCATCAAGGCCATAGTGCATGCAAGCACATCCAATAGAATCATATTCATTCAATTTATTCAGAAAAGGGGCAAGTTGAAAGTAAACAAAAACAGGAACCATGCATTAAAAAAGAAAGGAAGACTATAAAGTACTAAAATACATGTTATTTCAAAAGACTAATAGATGACTATATATGGTATGTGTATCATACTATATACAAAAGTTTGTGACCACCTGACCATAAGATTTCTATGTGTTTTTTGAACATCTTTTTCCATATTTAGTTTGAATTTGCTGTTATAAAAACCTCCACTCTTCTGGGAAGATGTTAAACTAGATTTAGTAGTGTGCTTGTGGAGATTTTTTGTTCGATCAACCACAAGTGTATTAGTAATGTCAGGTTTTGATGTAGAGTGAGGAGGCCTGTGTTGCAATCAGCATTCCAATTCATCCCAAAGATGCTCAGAAGATTTGAGTTCAGAGCTCTATAACAGGCCACTCAAGCTGAATTGCTCTCACTTTAACTCATGTTAACCATACATTTATAGAGCTTTGTGTAGAGGGGCATTGTCATGCTGGAACAGGTTTGCGTTTGAGATCCAAAGTTTGGGAAAATTTTATGCTACCATATCCTAAGATGTTCCATAAAATCATGTGCCACCACAGTTATGGGAACCTTTGGGGAAAAAGCACATCACAATACTTTTCTTCATATAGTGTACTTTTGTCCTTTGATAGTAAGACATCATTTATAATACATGTTGCCATAACTGTCTTAAAAAAAGAAGCTAAGGTGAAAGATCAAAAAGATCAACAGTATCACAATGTTTCCGATTCCGATTTGATTTAACACAATGCGATTTAGTTGGTTCAGACAGACAGAAAACCATGAATTTACTTAAGTACCTTCTGACTTTTAACGCATGGCTCTTCCGCAAACAGGCGTTTGTAGTGTGGAAATAGAAAAAAGATTAAATAAAACTAGAGGTTCTTTTTCTTTTCTGTCTCCAGGAAGATGCAACTTTACCTCTGCCATGTTCTCTGCTCTAATACAAGATCTTGTCAAGCAGACAAAAACATGAATATGATGAATAGGACATGTGGCTTTGCATGGTTACTCGACGTACAGCTGTTATCACTTAGGGTGTACTCACTTTTGTTGCCAGCTAAATAGACAATAATGACTGCATGTTAAGTTATTTGCACATTGATGACTGAATAGATGAAAAAAATCTATTAAAATGGTTGCTGAGATATATACACACATATACACATATATACACACATATACACACCAGGGATCTGGTGGTCTAGTGGTTAGGATGCGGCGCTCTCACCGCTGCAGCCCGGGTTCGAGCCCCGGTCAGGGAACCAACCCCAGCCGCTCTTAGTGCCGGTCCCAAGCCCGGGTAATGGAGAGGGTTGCGTTAGGAAGGGCATCCAGTGTAAAAACATGTGCCAAATCAAACATGCGGAGGATCTGCTGCGACCCCTAACGGGAGATGCCGAAAGAAAGTTTATATATATATACTTTTTTACACACACATTCAGTCTGTTGTATAGTCTGGAAATAACACGAATATCAGCATCGTCCACAGTAAAAGTAAACCACTTTTGCCAATTCTGTTCTGTTGACTGCACTAACCCGAACTGATTACGTTATTGTTCAGTTTACTTTGCAAGAACATTCTGCAACTTGAACTGTGACATTCATTATGTGTCAAAAATCACACTTTGCTATTGAGATTTGGATCATCTTTTGACAAGCTGACTGTCTTTTCTTTTTTAACCACTGCATTTGTCAAAAAGGCTTGTTAACCAGCAAAGTCTTTGGCGGCAGAATGCAAGGAAGATTGCAAAGTAACCTAAATAAGTATATTTCCACATTGTTTTGATCACGTATATATTTATGTCTTCTTGAAAGTGAGATGTCGAAAACAGCCTTCGTTTAAAGCATGTTTTTTCGAATTCTGCTACAGCAAATCAGACATGGGTATTTCTAGACAAAATACGACTAATTAGAAGGAACGGATACGAGCAACAATCAGGGGTGGATCAGGAAAGGGTGAGACAAGCACATAAAGCAATCAAAAAGAAAAGATGATCACTTCACGTGTATGTCTTTTAGAATAGCAAGAATTTCTCGGGATTGTAGAAAACAGGTGTGTGTTTTTGCGCCTCATATACGTTATGTACAACACACCAGATACGAATGCTCTTCGACGTGAGAAGATTCCAGTAAATTACTGTGAACGCACCATCTTTTTGACCCTCAAAATACAAAAAGCACACACGTGCAACAATGTATTTGTCTCCAAACAGTCAAACGTCAAGCAACACATACGAGAAGAATGATGGCGATGGCGATGCATCCCGGTGGATAAGCAGCTCTCATTTCCATCTGACCAAAAGCTCCCTGACTATTATTAGCCCTGTTCATTCGCAACTGAGAAGATGGACAGATAGGTGCTATTTCTCAACAGGCAAATGCGGCATCGACGTGCGAAAAGATGATTCGGAGAGAAAGGCAGCAGGCCCTTTGGGAGCCGGAGGGACACATGTGATAATAAACCGCGGGTCTGTGACGGTATGAGGATGATGTCAGCGGTGATTGAGAAGGCTGGAGGGAACGAGGCCAAGCAGAGTGGAAGATTGACTTCCCCGTCCAATACGAGAAATGGATTTTTTTTTTTCTTCTCCCCTCATCATGGAAATATATGAGTTTCTCTAACAAACACGAGAAATTTTTAGAAATTGTACGATGAAGTTATTTCCATCTCATAGTAACAAGGTGAAGGTGTAACGGATGACTCGCTGGTCGTATTCGCGAACTCATTCCCTCCATATCTTTTGGAATAAGAAGAAGGCTCTTAGTCCCAATGTCCATCTGAAGTACATAAAATATGTTAAGATTTTTGGGAGATGAAAACTAAATTATAAAGAAAACATGTTTATCTAAAAAAAAAACTCGCACCTTTCCGTTAAATAAGATCTAATGAGAATTACTCAATAGGATATGAGAGTATAAACATTTCCAGATCCTTTCCCTTGTGCTATTTTTTGCATATAAATATTTACATATCACAAGCATGTATTTCATGTGAAGAGAAACTGAGTTTGTCTTCGCCTAACGATGCAGCAACATTGTTGCACTTCCAAGTAAACAGCTCTTGAACATTTCCATATCCCCTTCATATTTTTTATTTATTTATTTTTTTTTTTTTCCAGAAAGCTCCTACAGGTTCAGCTTTCGACAGAAAAGTTCCCGCTCTTTCCCTGAGATCTGAATGGCTGTAAATAGAAAACCCTGCACAGGTTTTCACACACCAAACTGAGACGCATGAGACACCTGAGGGAGAAGTGGAAGACTTCATACAGACCGAAGAGACTAGCAGCTGACTGGATCTAAAGTCAGTGTGTGTGTGTGTGTGTGTGTGTGTGTGTGTCTGTATGAGATGTGAAAAAGATAGAGCATGCCTGTGTTTATGCTAAAGAGTGTTAAAGAGCATGTGTATGTGAACATGAGCCTTTGTGTTTATTACGCTGTAATAGGCCTCAGTGCGGAACTGCAGCAGGGTGTGTTTTTTATGAGGGCTGTAAAGTGCCAGTGGTTTGGGTAGGTTGATGTGAAAGGAGGGAGTGTGAAGGGAAGAACCTCACCAAAAGAACTGCGTGGGGAGTGCGGTGTAACGGATGGAAGATGATAGTATGGAAAAGGAAGTGTACGTTGGGGCACAGGGCGAGCGAATGGAATATATGCAATGGAAATTGATAAGAAAGAGTAGGAAAATGGAGATGGGGTGGAACGGGAGCGCATTAGGGAGAGGTACATATGAGATTATTTGGGAAAAAGTCGAGGACAGTTAGTAGGAGAACGTTGGGGAGACATTGGAGGAAGCTATTGGAGGGATAAGTATGAAAGTATAGCATAGAAAGGAAACAGTGGGTAAGAGATCCTGAAGCGCAATATAGAAGGTATGAGTGTGGAGGTATAGGGTAGAGAGAAAGGAGGAAGATGACAGAAGGAAGAAGAGTCTTAGTGGGATAAAGATGAGAGCATGGAGTAGAGAGCACAAAAACATGGGTAGAGGAGCATACAGAAGTGTACTGAAAGGATGAGTAGCGAAGTATACATTGTGTAGAAGAGCAAGCAGAATAAATATAGTAAATGTAAGAAAATACATAGAAAATGTAAGTGTTTTGGAAAGAGTATGATTATAAAATCACGTTTTTAGTAATACATGTAGATATGAAAATATGTGAAGGAAAAAAGGTAGAGAATGTTGAAGCCTTGTACTTATGAATCTATGAAGCCAGTGTATAGAAGAAAGGAAAGTATGTAGGAGAGCGCATGGGACCATACAGAGGATCATGGATGGATGTGTAGCCAAGCATTGAGGAAAGTATTACGGAACATATGGAAGGGACGGTGGGAAGACT
Organism: Silurus glanis; assembly: GCA_014706435.1. NCBI lineage: Eukaryota > Metazoa > Chordata > Actinopteri > Siluriformes > Siluridae > Silurus > Silurus glanis. Next base: position 1,521,043 of record JAAIIK010000100.1, read on the forward strand.
TTAGGGAAGGAAATGGAAGATATATTTATGGAAATGTATTGAACATAAAGGAGGGAAAAAAGCTAAAAGTGAGTGTCGGGGAAAAGAGGAAGAAGAGTCTGAAGAATAATATTGAATAAAAGCATCAGTGGTGGACAAAGTACACAAACCATGTATTTAAAAAGTAGAAAAGTATTTAGTTTTAAATGTATTTAAAAGTATCCAAAGTACTTATGATTTATTATGGATATAATGTCCTATTCTAATTCTGTTTTTTACAAGACTCTAGCTTCATCAACTCTGTGTTACTCTTAACACACCAATCTTTGATTAGAATGATATTAATGAGTTAAACACTAGTTGATATCTATTAAAAGGATCATAAGCCCAAAACCTTTTCAACTACTTAAAAATAAACAAATACATAAATAAATAAGGCCACGGGTGTTGTAGCAGGTTCGAGTCAGGAGTTTCTTCCATCATTTGTGAAAATGTTCTACTTGATGTTGAACTGATGCTGAACTGTATGTTCATGCTAATTAAATAACACCAAGCGGCAATCAAAACAAGTTCAAAATTGGTGGGTGGCTTTGTGCTTGACAAGTTCCTTTTTTTATCCACTCATAAATAAATAGGAGCGATATTTCACAAAATGTAGCTGAGTAAAAGGTACAATATTTCACTTTGAAATTAATTCTTAATTTTTAACTTCTGTTAAGCTGCTTTGAGACAATGTTTAGTGTGAAAAGCGCTATAGAAATAAACTTAAAGTTAAAGTAAAAGGCTTCCAAAATGAAAATACTTCCAAGTACAGCTACATGAAAAAGCTACTTAAGTGCAGTAATGAGTTACATTTACTTCCTTACTGTCCATCACTGGAAAGCATGGGGGTTATAGTAAAGTATGGACGTATAGACTTCCCTGGTGGTCTAGTGGTTAGGATGCGGCGTTCTCACCGCTACGGCCCGGGTTTGATCCCCGCTCAGGGAACCAACCCCAGCCATTAGGGTTGCACAAGCCAGTGCACTCTTAGTGCTGGTCCTAAGCCCGGATAAATAGGAAGGGCATCCAGCGTAAAAACATGTGCCAAATCGAACATGCGGATCATGAATATCTAATGGGAGAAGCTGAAAGAAAGTTTTATGAAAGAACGTGCTAAGGAAAGCAGGTAGAAGAGTGTAAAGCATAAAAAGAAAAGTTTAAAGAAGAGCATGACAGTACCAAAAAGAATATATAGGATAGTATGGAGGAGACTATGACAGGACATTTAAAAGAAATTAGGGATATAGAAGACAATAAGGAAAATGGAGCGGGTGGAAAAAAGGGAGAATGATAAGTTTAAAGGAATACATCTCTTTCAATATAAAAGAAAAATGTCAAAATAAGATTGTGAAAATATGATGATCTGTATATCCATTAGAAAAGTAGTTGAAAATACGGAGGCGGTTGGTTGTAGAGATGTGTGGCAGAATGTATAGGAGAGAAAAGGATAAGAAAAAAAATTGGAGCTCTGAGAGGAAACGATGATGGCACAACACGGAAGAGACAGATCATGGAGAGGTCCTGCCCTCATGAGACAGATCTCTCAGCGTTTGCTTAAAATAAAAGTGATAGAGTAAAAAAACTACTGCTTTGCATTTCCACCTTTAGATTTGCAACATGCGTATAAAATATTCATCACTGTCTCTGTCAGCATTTCAAAATAGCCCTTATTTCCTCTATTCCTCTCTCCCACGATTTGTATAGAAACACACACAATAGGAGTTTACAATGTGAGGATGGAGGCCATGAACTGGTGCGAAGCCCTGGGAAAGTGGAAGTGGAGAGAGTGTGAGAAAAGAGAACAGGAATCCATGAAATGTCTTTGTTCGATTGCACACTTTTCTATGACAGACTATGAAAGACTGCAATGAATATGATTCTGCATAATGCAGAAGAGATGATGGCGGTGATGGAGATGGAGAGGCATGAAGGAAAAAAGGGAAGATGGGAGAATATAATCTGTTGGTCTATGCATGTGTCTCAGAGACAGCCAATGAAAACGCAGGTGCTCGGTTCAGCTGCGAGTTTACTGGGTCACTCAGCGCAAGGAATCAGCCAATGAGCTGCGAGGACTGCGTCGGGACGCTCCGGCATGTGTGTGTGATGGGGGGGGCGCTTGAGACCAGACGGCATGTCGTAATCATCTGTCTGAAGCAGAGCAGCCGAGTGAGAGAAAAAAGGCTGAGTGAAGCACAAGCTCCGAGTCTAATGATCATAACCGGTGTGCAAGCGTGCATGTGAGAGATTAGTCAGAGTAGAAAATGCTTTACATTTCGAAGAAGGAAATGAAAATGAGATGATGTGAGGAAAGCAGCAGGGAAACATAAGTGATGACACTTACCCATTGAGATTACATCAGACCTGGAAAACTGATACTACATTGCACAAGCTTAGGCCCAGCAGGTATATTTTTCACTCCCACATATACATTCATCTGGCATATGGCGCATCTTCGTTTCAGTGGAAATAACACCAATTACCGCCATGAAAGCAGTAATCAGAGATTGGCGTAACGATATATAACGAATGAGCTGAGTAAAGGTGTGGGTTTTAAAGATCCATTTTTTTTATTTTCAGAGCAAATGAAAACATGGACAAGGCTTTAAATCTTTGCAGAAGTAGGGCTAGTTTCATAGAGGATTCATTGCATAGCAGTACTGCCTTTTTTCTTCTTCTTTTTTTTTTTAATATTTTTTGAAATACAGTAGCTGATGGGTAGATGCATATCTGTAAAATCTCTCAAACTGGTATTCGCATGCCAAGTTTTACCCTTGCTATAGTGAATAATCTATAATAAATCACTGTTAGAAAATTTGTGTAGAAGAGTTGCAACTGAAAGTTGATCTGCATCATGACACTGTGTCTATGACAGAAAAAAAATGTGATTTGAAGGAAACAGTACTAACAGGAAATTGCAAAAGAATGTTCAATATAAACGCACAAACATAAATGTACATGTACAGTTTTAATTATTATTTAGAAAAACCCTTTGCATGATCACAAATCTGCTGTACTTGTCGTTGCTGCAGTGTCTGTGTCTACCATCCAACTGTCTTTTGCTGTTTTGCTCTATGTTCACATGCACTTTAGAAATTAATTTTATATTTGTACAGTTTTGTGTTAGTTTGTGTTCATTTATGTTGTTTTATGTAGCACCTTGGACCTGGGAAAACGCTGTCTCGCTGAATCACTGTCTTTCACTCTGTACTATACTTTATATAGTTGAAATGACAATAAAATCCTACATGATTTAAAATAACAGTATGTATTGCAATAACACACAGGTTTTACTTACAAATAGGGACCTCATGTTAAACTTATTTCCCTCCTAACTTATTATTCCTCATTTTAAATTCTAAACATAATAACAAAAAGATTCGCATTTTTATGCTTTGCGAGGCATGTCGAATTTACAAACGTGCCCATGGTCTGGCTCACATGTCAAACCCACTTCCTGCCACTTGACCTCTTCAGACCCCTCCAAACGGGAGCCAATCAGCAGGTCCGGGGCTTGAATACAGGGGTCTGTTCAATCGCAGATACGTTTACACACCAACATTGGGTTCAAAACATGCAATGTGAGTGATGTGGAACACCTGCCCTGCTATATCCCTGCTACAGCTTTAGATTTATTCTAACTATTACTTATAGCTAGACAGTGTTAAAAAATTAAAAAAAGAGAAAAAATTCCAGAGTATGCGCAATATCCAGGAACAACTGGACGATTAGTCACATATTAAAAGATGTTTTTAGACAAGTATTAGTGAGCATCTCTGAAGTGGTGTATTTTCACTTGAGGGCTAACACAAGGCTTTGTACTATAGAGTATAAATAAAATAAAAAATGTTTGGTGGTTCTGTGAAAAGTTACTTCAAGCTAGCTTTGAACCTCGAAATTACAACAAATACATCCTTGCCCCTTAGAGCTCCTTCCAAAGTAACAGTCCATGAAAAAAAACAACATGGATGTGAGGTGAAACAGATGAATCCTAGTACAAGAAGCAGACTTTTCCAAGAATGTTTTACATCTTAGTCAATATTTTTTTATTAAAGCAGTCAGAATTTGAGAAGTACTATAGAAAGGATTTTTTTTAAGGTTATGGCAACATGTAATATAAATGATGTCTAACTGTCCAAGGACTTTTCAAGTTTGTTTGTTCTCCAAACTGTTCCCACAAAATTGGATGCACATGATTGCATAGGATGTATAAGGATATGGTACAGTAGCATTAAAATTTCCCAGACCTTGAATCCCAGACCCAAACAGGTCCCAGCTTGACAATTCCCCTGTGCACAAAGCAAGCTCCATGAAGATATTGTTTACAAGGGTTGGAATGGAAGATCATGAGTGGCCTGCTATAGATCTCTGGCCTCAATCTCATTGAACACCTTTAAGATGAATGGGAACGCTGACTGCAACCCAGGACTTCTCACCTTACCTCACCTCACCTACATCCGTACCTGATTTTACAAGTTTGCACAAATCTCCACAAGCACACTCCAGAATCTAGTGGAACATTTTCCCAGAATAGTGTAGGTACATACCGGAAACACATACAGATCTTATGGTCAGGTGTCCACCAAGTTCCATTCTCCTGTGCATTAGACCTTTTTAAAGAGAGTTTATTTTTAGACACCTAGTGAGAGTATCCTTACTGCAACAAAATTCTAATGAGAACCATGTAGCTGGTGGTCTTGTGACAGATTCTCATTTAAAGCAATTTAAACGAGTTATTTTTTAATGTTAAATAAATTTTTTCCATTACTGTCCACCACTGGTAGCTGCATTGCAAATCTAACAACACTGCTGTAAAACATTTTCTTCTGTTTCTAAGATCATTTGGACTCAGATCACAGATTGTTGCATCAACATCATGAATGTTCTAGTGTATATAAACAGGTCATAGGTTATTGTCTTCCAGTTTAGCAAAAATGACCTAATATTAGATTAGATTCAACGTTATTGTCATTGGTACACGTAGAGAGCTAAAGAAATGCAGTTAGCATTTAACCGGAAGTGCATACGTGGCCTATTTACAATCGGTAGGAGAATGCTGAGGACGGAGCCACCAGGAGGGAGGAAAAGAGGAAGGCCAAAGAGGAGGTTTATGGATGTGGTGAGGGAAGACATGCAGGTGGTTGGGGTGAAAGAGGCGGATGTAGAGGACAGGGGGGTATGGAGACGGATGATCAGCTAATGGGAGAAGCCGAAAGAAGAAGAAGAAATAAGGGTATGGGGTCAATACGTACAGGGGTGAGGGTGAATAATGTACAGAAGGTGCAGTAGGTAATAATATATGTATATATATTCAAGTCAAGTTTATTTCTATAGTGCTTTTTACAACTGACATTGTCTCAAAGCAGCTTTACAGAATTTAACAGTTAAAGTGAACAATATGTATTTATCCCTGATGAGCAGCCATGGCGACTGTGGCAAGGAAAAACTCCCTTAGATGTTATGTGGAAGAAACCTTGAGAGGAACCAGACTCAAAAGGGGAACCCATCCGCATTTGGGTGACATCAAGAGTGTGATTATAGTCTTTAAACAATACAGAACACTGGAAAATGAAAACTAACATGAGCACTGGAATGTAAGATTATGAGTAATGTCCTTTCTACAGTCTTATACAGTCATAGTAATATATAGAACAGTATATAGTAATATACACTATACTGTGCAAAGATGTCGGGAGAAAACATGCTCAAATGACATGATATAGTTATGTACAAAGTATGAATGTTGTGTGATATAGTATATACAGAATAAATATGGGTGGAATATACAGTAGTGCAGTGATAAACAAGTTATAGACGGGACAAAAATGCAGAGTGGATAAGCAGTGCAAAATAAAAACCCCAGAAAGTGACAGTGCAGTAGTGTCTGTTATCTCTGCTAACACTGTAAACGGTTTATCCGCTAAAATCCCCTCCGAATGCTGCCACATGGTTGTTTCACTGTATAGCAGTTGCATAATACGAGAATTTGTGTACAATTTGTTTGATTTGTGATGGCTCGCTAAGGGTGCAGCAGTGGACAGGAGCTGTGTGGTCATTGAGCTAGCATAGTGCAAGACCGAGCTCCACAGGAAGTGCTGATTGTGAGGCCCTGAGGTTAAAGTCTGGGCGATGTGCATTTTCCAGCAGCTGCTGCCTGCCTTTCCTGTTTTGACGGCTGCTGTCTGGCTCGCCCCAAATAACGCTTTGGCTAAACGGCCCACTCGCAACGGCCCCACTTGGACCCCATATCGCGCTGCACAAAAAGAGGAAGTAACTTTCCCACACATCCGCCACATCCTCCTTCTTTCTCTCTGCCTCGCTGACAAACACAGGCCTCATGAGCATGTTTGCTTGCATTTGTTTACACGACTGTTATATTACTCCCACTAGAGACATAATGGCCCGGTACAGAGGGCTGAAACTAGGACGGTATTGTACCATGCAGTGTTTTAGACAGCAGAATATTAAAAGTCTGTCGGTTCCTTTATTTTATAGGGACGACTGGGAGCTCATTTGTTGTAGTGACTGCAATTTTGTGAGGCATTCCTCTCTTTCCAATGACAAGGTCACTGCGGTGGTTATGGAGTCAGCACTATTTCACTGTTTGTTTGAAATCACTGCAACCATCAAGGTTTACTTTCTCCGTCATGGAGCATTGCAAATAATTTGGTATGTACACCGTTCACAAACTGAATCTATTACACTTATGTACAGTTTGCCAACTACTTGATCAAAGCATGTGAGAGGAAATCACTCTTAAGCTCTATCTGGACAGGATTACATTTGTATGTGCTTTTACAGGTGCTGCTTGGGAATTTTATTTCCAGTCCAGATCGGCCACGTTGTTGTTTTTCTCCATTCGCCTTTGAAGAAATGACAGGCCTACCTACTGCTTTGCACTAAACTCAGCGAGTGTCTGATCATTTTACTGAGAAAACAAAGATCTGTTATTCTCTATGCAAATGTCACTTCACGCTTAAAAGAAATAAAAGTTGACTTTTGACTGCTGCTACATGGTTATTTAGTCAATAAGGTACTTATTAGTGACCTTTCCCCCATATATTGAACATTCCCTAATTCCGTCCAAATAGGGCTTCACCTAGCAAAATAGCGAATTGGGGTATTGAGTCTGAAAGCTGATGCATGGGTTAGAAAGTAAAAACACAACATTTTTTTTCACATTTTGTTTTTCATTTATTTAAGTTTTTATCAAAAGTACTTTTTTTTTTGCAATCGGTGTCCAAACGCAGTTCAGCATATCTTTAGGGAAGTTCGGTGGGATTCGGCTGTAGAAACACTACACTGTAGGTTTTCAACATTGTTTTTTGTTCACTACAGTACACAGATTAGATTAGATTAGATTAGTTTCGATCTAATCTAATCTAATCTAATCTATGTACTGTAGTGAACAAAAAACAATGTTGAAAACCTGCCAAGTGTTTCTACAGCCGAATCCCACCAAACATAGACAAAGTTTTGTGGACACCTGACCATAAGATTCGTATGTGCTTTGTGAGAATTCCATTCCACATTAAGACTCCATTTGCTCTTATTTACATTTACGCCATTTGGCAGACACTCTTATCCAGATTGACAATTATCTTATTTATACTCCTGAACAGATAAGAGTTAAGGACCTTGCTCAAACCCCTGGGGATTTAAACTCATGACCTTCCAATCAGAGGTCCAATGTCTAATTGGAGTGTGCTTGTGGAAGTTTGTGCTCATTCAGCCACAAGGGCATTAATAAAGTTAGCATTCCAATTCATCGCAAAGGTGTTCAGTAGGGTTTAGATCTGAGCTCTATAGCAGGTTACTCAAGATCTTCCACTCTAACCCATGTAGACCATATCTTCAGAGTGCTTGAGCTGTGCACAGGGGTACTGTCATTCTAAAACAGGTTTGGGTCTCCTAGTTCAAGTGAAGGGAAAATGTAATGATACCAACTTTGTGGTACAGTAAGGGGAAGAGACACATGTGGCTGGAAGAGACAGTTGTCCCAGTACTTTTGCCCATATAATTTCCCTCTCCTGAACCTATTTGGTTCTTTAAAACTAGTTATAAAATGATTGTAGAATGTTCGTATTAAATTACTGACTCCCATCCAAAATGTATTGCAATTCTTATAGCTTTATTGTTGTGAGGAAATTATGGCACCCCAAATTTTTTGGAGTCAATAGGCTTTAAAACAACAGTAAAACCAAGACTTTTGCTTTCTAGATAATTTAGCCAGCTCTTTTGTGCAACATGTCTACCTATGGCCCCCTAACACCTAACCTTCTATATGTGTAGACTGTATTCTGACTCACATGTGAGTCTTTGTGGATCAAAGCATCTCTCTGTTAAAAGCAAATGCAATTTTAGCTTTCGCCTGAGGGCTGCATACTTGTTTCGACACTACACAATGCTTGCACCCGATTGTGATTTCTGTATGAGAATGCACACATCCTTTAGATATTAGAATTCATGTGGAGATATCAGCCACTGTGTGTGTATGTATGTGTGCGTGTGCGTGTGTGTGTGTATGTGTGTGTGTGTGTGTGTGTGTGTGTGTGTGTGTGTGTATAATCACATACTGGTTAAATCCTAACTGTCTAAGTCAGCTAAGATTTGCCGAGCTTGAACGCTTGCACACAGATTTCTAAAGAACCCTGAGAAGATCAAGTCATGAAATCACTCCAAATCCCAGAGAAGAAGCGCAGACAGGCGTTAAGGCAGCACATGGCAAGGATTTGTCTCCACTGCGCTCACCGAAGACAGGAATAGAGAAAAGAGGAGAGGATGAGAAAAGGCAGATGTGCTCGGTCAGTCACATTAAGCTGAGAATAAAAAAATGAAGTGGGCGTGGAGGAAAAAAAGAAAGAAAGAGAGAGAGAGAGAGATAGAGAGAGATGAAAATCCCTCATCGAATAAGCATCACAGGCCTGAAAAAATAGTTAAAGCTCCTTAGTCAGAGCGCGAGCGAATAAATATCACAGTCATTAACTCAGCCATTTATTTGAACATTTATATGAAGGAACTGCAGCGACTCTGCCCGCGCATGTGGAGTGGCCAAGAAAGGACGCGCGCCACTTTGATCATTATTGTTTGCAGGGCACCTAAATTCCACCAAATAGTCTTTAAAATGCTACCAGAGCCCCGCTTTGATGTGAAAGGTTTTGATGAGCAGATGGAAGGCCCGAGAGCTTAAGCCCTGCATGATGAAAGTTAAACATGCACAGCTCAACACTTCCAAACCCAGCGCACACCAAAGGAGTGGAAAACCTGAAAGCATGAGATACAGAAAGGGGGTGGGAGGTTGGCTTTGGTGGGTGTCAGAGGTTGCAAGGCGAAAATCTAGACGCCGACAAGACGCCTGGCTGTTTTCACGCCAGTGCAAGTGGGTCGCAGTTTGCCACGGACCATCCATGTTTGAGACATCGGTTAAAGAAGCCAGTCCTTTAAATCGTAATCCTGTGCTATCCAATAAATCTACCTCTGAAAAATTCAGTTTTTAGTGCTGCATGGTTTACTTTGGTTGGAGTGGAATATCTCCTGCTATAGAGCTCTGACCTCAACCCTATTGAACACCTTTAGGATTTAATGTGAACACTGACTGCAACCCCAGGCCTCCTCACCTCACCTACCCAAGTACCTGACTTTACTAACACCCTTGTGGCTGAATGATCACAAATCTCCACAAGCACACTCTGAAATATTGTGGAACATCTTCCCAGAATAGTGAAGGATATTATAGCAGCAAATATGAAATCTGGTATTGAAAAAGACCATGTGAAGGTGGTCAGGTGTCCACAAACTTTCACCATATAGTATATATATATATGTATGAATCTTTCACTCGAATTCTCTAAATAGAAAAAAGAAAAAAGAAAAAAAAAAAAGAAGGAAAATCAATTCCAATGCTATTTCTATAAGATTGATATATAACAAAAATTACTTTACTTAGTTTTTTTGTTTTTGTTTTTAAACTAAAAAACATATAGAGCTTGACACTTTATGAGTACAGTATTTTTTTTCCAAAACTGTATGTTTAAACCAGGTTCATAAAAATCTCTCTGCCAACACACTCCAGCTTGCAAGTCATGTCATAACGTGATACAGTAACACGGATATTTCCAAAATGCGGATCGTTTTAAGTCTATAAATCTTCCTGCATTTTGATAGTACCTGTGCTGATGATGTGACTTAGATTTACCGGATGGAGCTAAGATTTTTTTTTTATTTACACCTAGAATATAAACGACTGGGTTTTTCAATGGTTTTTTTTTTTAATTTTCTTAAAGGAAAAGAATGAACACTGGGACACGAGACTACCAAGCATTTGCTTTTAGAAAAGATGAAAAAAGTTTGTGAAGACAAATAATCAGTTTTTTTGTAAAGCACATGCTCTAAGCTGTATCATGGTCATGCTTTTGTGTGTGTGTGTGCGTGTGTGTGTGTGAGCGAGAGAATAACGGCTGTGACACTTTTTTTTTTTTAGAAACAACACAGACGCAACATCAGGGCCATATAACACACTAGGACACATAACACACACACACACACACACACACACACACACACACACACACACACACACACACCACACACAGGCGCACACAACCCTCCTGAGAGTGGTTAGGTTTCAGAGTCAGTTACAGGCGTTTCCTGTCGACCTAATACAGACTCGACTCTGCCCCTCTCTTTCACCACTGACCCAGACCTTTCCACTGTTTTTTTTTCTCTCTCTCTCTCTCTCTCTCTCTCTCTCTCTCTCTCTCTCTCTCTTTCTATCTATCTCTCCACACACACACACACATACACACACACTATCACAACCTCAGTGGTGAGGGGCCCCCTGTTATATGGAAAGAGGAAGGAGGGTTAACGAGAGAAAGAACGAGAGAGATATAAATTGGTTCTTGCTCTCTGTTTCAGTTCCCAATGTGAAAGTAATCGGCATCTCGACCCCGCATGCAGAATACGTTCGGCGCTGACATTAATAACGTGCTCCCTCAACAACGACGGAACTGAAAACAATGAAATCTACGCCAATATGATAAAACAATAACGATATCCGAATGCATGAATAAACACACATGCAACATAATGAATTAAGAAAGAGAAAGATAGTTTTACATTCTTAATAAACATCCTTATAGGTCCCACATGAATTCTACACCACGTTGCTATAGTAACTAATACTGACTCCACCCTGTTTTTTTTTTTTTTTTTTTTTTTTTTTTTCAAGATGAATAGGAAATTGTTGTTTGATGGTCTGAGCGATATCAAACAAACGGTTGAGTGAAATACAGGGTGGATCGGACGTGGGGGGGGTGGGGGGTGGGATGATGATTAAACAGGTTTTAATATCAATTCTGAAACACAGGGATGGAATTTCAGAGCTGGGGTGATCTTGTGCTGCAATATTAGAAACCCTTTTTACATCCGTTTGATACAAAAAAATGTTGTAGTAAATTCCAGGGTTTTTACTCCACAGTATTTTCATTGTGAGAAATTTTTTTTTTATCTCTACAGTTTCATGTAGAAATACTGCACAAAAACATGCCTGTCCTTGCAACTTTTAAATAAAAAACAGTTTAAAAACTATTGAAATGAGAAACTGCCACAAAACCACAAAAACACGTAAAGCTCCAGGAGAGGTTTTGCGAAGAGTAAGGTTTTTCCTACTGTGTGTCTGTAACTATAAAAATTCTATAGAAATACAGAAACTTTAGAAACTTACATTCATTTGTAAGTAAGTACAGTAATGGAGTGCTTTTTACATACAATGACATCTATTAAAAACGTTTGTATGTGCTTTTTGAACATCCCATTTGAAATGTAGTCTCTATTTGCAGTTATTATATCCTCCACTCTTCTGGAAAGATGTTCCACTAGATTTTGGAGTGTGATTGTGGAGATTTGTGCTCATTCAGCCACAAGGGCATTAGTAAAGTCAGATGTAAGTCATGAGAGGAGGCCTGGGGTGCAGTCAGTGCTCGAAAAGGTGTTCAGTAGGGTTGAGGTCAGAGCTATGTAGCAGGTCACTCAAGATCTTTCACTCCAACCCATTTAAAGCAGATCTTCATGGAGCTGGCTTTGTGCACAGGAGCATTGTCGTGTTGGAACATGTTTCCGTCTCCTAGTTCAAGTGAAGGGAAATTGAATGCTCCCGCATCCAAAGACAAACTTATACAATTGCATAGATCCAACTTTGTGGTTTGGAGAAAAAGCACATATAAAGTAAGGTGAACTCCATTTTAGAAATGATGCTTGGAATCTACAAAATGACCACCTCAGCAGAAATTATTTCTTTGGTGGACATAAGCCGCTTTTTTTTTTCAAACTCTTCACACTCACACAACTTCTGTCTCTAAATGTACTGTTTGATGCACAAAAATGAAAGAGGTCCCAACTTACACCCTGATCACACTGTACAGTGTCTTTAACTTTTATGTAACATTAAGGATACTTAATAATCCTTACTTCTTTCGCCTTGTATCCCCCCCCCTCTCTCTCTCTCCTGAGGTACCATTGACCAGTGTTTCTGTCCCTTTCTTCACTTTAGATTTGCCTGAATTATCTCAACATTCTACCTCTGAATGGAGTTCTCTTCAATTGGTGACCGCTCTGTGCAGCTGAGGATGGTCCCACATCAACAGTCTAAGATCCATGAAGTCACTGATCAACTCAAAAACTTTGAGGATGGATTTGGACTGTAATTAATATCAATAGGCTGCAGCAATGGCTTAAAACCACAGCAACAGTTGCAACAGTTTATGCAGTTAAGCATCTATCACTGATGGAGCTGTAATGAATGTACATTCGGTGCCACCCAGATGAGGATGGGTTTCCTTTTGAGTCTGGTTCTTCCCATGGTTTGTTCCACATCCATTATTTTTCCTTGTCAGTCACCACTGGCTCAGTCATTAGCGATTGACTTATAAAGAACAAACTTATAGGCACTACAGTGATAAAATTCCAACTTCGTAACCTCTTTCTCTCTAAAAAGCTTCTTTGGCACAATGTCCACTTTTAAAAGTTCTATTTAAATAATACTGAATTTAATTAAATTGAATGAAGTCAACAATCACAGCATAAATATCTATCAAGGCATTAAGGAAAAAATAAGGAAGTAGCAGTATCGTTGGTGCTTCTAGTGAATGTATTTAAGTATAGCAGTTCAATTGCTCTTAATAGAATAGTAGGAAGCCTTCAAAACAACATTAAAATGAAAAAAAGTGTACATCATGGTATATTATAGTGTGTATAATATTTATAGTGGGGCTGTGGTGTACACATTTTGGTTTTAATTGTTGGGGTAAGGTTTCAAAACATTTATTTCAAAAAATTGATTTAAGCACAGGCTCTATGGATGGCTGCATTTTTACATAAAACAGTTATAAGGCATGTTTTATATACACTACATTGCCAAACGTTTGCGGACACCAGGTCATAAGTATGGTATGTGCATTTTGAACTTCTTATTCCACATGTAGTACGCATTTGCTTTTATAATAAACTCCACTCATCTCATTTGTGCTCATTCAAACACAAGGGCGTTAGTAAAGTCAGGTACTGATGTATGTGAGGGTGTGGAAGCCTGCAGTCAGTGTTCACTTTCATTCCAAAGGTGTTCAATAGGGTTGAGGTCAGAGCTTTAGAGCAGGAGATCTTCCACTCTAACCCATGGAAAGCATATCTTCATGGAGATTGCTATGTGTGTTTTGACAGGGGCATTGTCATGCTGGAACAGGTTTGGGTCTCCTAGTTCAAGTGAAGGAAAAATGTCATGTTACTGCATCCAAACACGTCCTATACTTTTGTCTGCCTTCAGCTTTGCGATAACAGGTTGGGAAAGAACCATAAATGGGTGGGAAAGACAGGTGTCCTAATATTTTTATCCATATAGTGTATATACATATTTGAGCCATTTTGTATCAATCTAAACTAGCGATGAAGCGAGATGAACCTTAAAGCCCTTTCAGGGATGATGATGAAGCAAAGAAAAAGTATTAAACGCTTTTGTCACTTCAAGACTAAATTAAACGATGTGCAAAGTGTAAATAATAAGAAATTTGGGTTCGGTTAACAGGCAAAATAACTAGTATGTTATTTTATCTGTGTTTCCAGATTCATGCGGTCAAAGTTGATTTAGTGAAATAACCTGTTATTGTATTTTTTTGCAATTTTTCTCAAGTTGATTAAAAGTTTTTTTTTTTTTTTTTTTTTACCAGTTTGACTTCAGAAAAGTTTTAGCTCCTTTACTCACCTCTGTGTGTTTTCTTTTATAGCAATTTCATGACCTGTTACATAATTTGGCATTTGTACTCACGCAATATGCTAACAATAATCATCGCACACACTGCTGTTAGCCATTAGTACTGTTTGGCAGGAGTGTGTGGTGTTTCATCATGAGATGGTAAACAAGGCTGAGGAGAAGGTCACACTGACAGGTCAATGCAGCCAATGCTATGGTTTTTTTTTTTTTTTGTGTGTGTGAGTGTGTGTGTGTGTGTCTTCCCACTCCTGACCTTGATCACTCAGAGCTGGAGAAGGAGCAAAGACGACTTTAAGCACCCCCTCAGCACTAACACACACTTTCAGTCTCTCACACAAACACATACTTCTACACACTCACCTACACACACCAACACTAAATCACTAAGTCACTCACACACACACATACACACGTTGTCGGTTGCCCACACATAATACACGCTCAACCTTCTCATAAACAATGACTACACACAAACACTATACACATATTGTGCATGATTCATCCCGTACCCTTCATCAGTGTCAGGTTCGGAATATTTTTGGTTGTGTGTTTCTCTGTCCCAGAGTGACACTGACGGTGTTTTCCTTGAATTAAAAAACACATTTTTTGTTTTACTCTGACTGAGGTCTTTGACATGGAGTCTGCTCACCATGCCTACACAGCAGAGGAAAAAACCTTCCGTCATCTTCTGCAAGCGTCGTGTCCAATTCAGATTTGCTGTGGATACGGAGCCTGTCCAGGAAGCCACTGGGCATTGGAGCAGGAAAATAAATTGTGCCAGTAATCTGTTAGGTTAAGGTTAAAGCGGTCAGGAATGTTGGGCAGACAGACCATGTGAAGTAAACCTGGTCATCTAAAATAACATATAAAAAATACAATTCCTCAAGGCAGGTTAGGTATCAGTCAGACCCGTTTCATTAGGGAACAGTGTGGTGGTGACATTTAAAATACATTATTTAGACAAAAGTACAGACGCTTCCTACCTTACTAACGAGTTACGTTCCCAAAGACCGTTCGTACCATGAATTTGTTCGTAAGTTGTTACTGTGTTCGTTATTGACTACACATATCTCCTAAAGATGTATGAACTATAAATACTATAAAATAATCAATAAAATATACTAAAACAAATCAAAATAATCGAATAAAAAAATACTCTAAAAAAAATGAACGAAAAATAAATTAATTTAATTCGCATCATGTAGACTCGTTACGGTCGACGGCTAGCTCGCGGAGGCTCTCCTCCGTTTCGAATCTTTTCGACTCCGAACAAATTTCACTTTGAGAACAGGTTTGTTCGTATCCGCGAAAGTTTGTAAAGTGAATGTTTGTAAAATGGGGAGCGTCTGTATTGGGACACCTGACATTTCCAGTCATCAGTGCTTCTTTCCCAAAATGTAACCACACAATTGTGTGTACTTAAACTTGGCAGAATGAGATGGGAATACACCAAGAATGTGACTAATCCACCCATTAGAATGTTTTTGGAGGTTGGAGGAAGCTGGATAACCCAGAGGAAACTCCACATGCTTACACTCATAATTAAAATAGAGAGATCAATGTAATACCATGTCCAATAATAACACCAGGTTTTGATCATTTTGAAATCTTTTTTTTTTTATTTTTTTTTACTCACAGTCTAATTTCAGAGGATGAAACGAGTCATTTTATTTTCCTTCACATGAATATCCTGTTTTTACTCAAAATATGTCATTATTGTACTGGTGGCCTTACTCACATGCTGTCTTGATAGTCACAGGCCCATTCAGTTACTTATTCTTTTACAGCTGAACAACAACTGTATACCAGTATAACCTTATACCTAAACAACTTGATTTTACTTTGTTGGCTCATCCTGTAATTGACTTCTTTTCTAAAAACAGCAGATGTCAAATCACATCCCTGCTGTGTAGAAAAAGAAATTCTAATGGTTTTACTACAAGTACCATCAAAAACCTTTAAATATTAAAAGCAAATGCTTTCTGTTGTGTAGTGTGTGTGTGTAAAACATTCTCATTAAAATCAAAGAAGCCTTGGTATACACAACTGGACACCAATAGGTCCTAACGGTCCCTAGTGGAGTCCATTAGACCCAAACATGTGACTGATCAAAGGTTTTTTCTTATTGGGATCCACTAGACAGAACATACCCTCAATTAAAGGTAGCACAATTCCCAGACCCACATAGATCATTACAGCTCCCCTCAAAAACAATACAATTGCTATTCTATCCATTTAAACCATTTGTTTCTTCTCAGTACTGTCTCTATAGTGACAGCTTACTCAGGGAACTTTATGTTGGAAATGTCATATAACTGTTTTGTGCATTGGGAACTCACAGCTGAAAATGATCTTCCACACTTTAAATGGTAACAGTTCCTGAAAACAGCGTGCTACATACACTTTGGGGTTTAATATCCGCCATCCAGTCAATAATGCTCAAAAAAGATAAGTTATAGATGCCGAAGTTCCTTTTAATGCAACATTTTACTGTACACAACATCGTTTTATTTGATATACAATTACAAGAGTTCAGTCCTGGAGCAATCCAGAAAAAAAAATGTGTTGAAGCCACATATCTCATGAGTTTGATAAAGATATCAGGAAAAAATGTGATTCCTGCAAACAGTATTCTGTGACTATGTCAGGTCCTTTTCTCCCTCCACCTGTTTGAGGAACACACATGTTACACTCCTGTAGCCATTCATGAAGACTGCATTGATATTGATGTCTGGCCATTCAAACTTCAATTGCTCTTAATAATTTTCAACTGCTCTTAATTAAAAGTATTGGGACGCTTGAATTGTTTTGGCCGTATGTGTCTCGTCCTTAAACTGTTACCACAAAGTTGAGGGTAGGAATAAAAGATCTTGAATGACCCACTATAAAGCTTTGTCCTCAACCTTACTGAACACCTTTGGGATGAATTGGAACACAGACTGCACTCCATTCCTCCTCATCTCACCCACATCTGTACCTGACTTTACTACCACTCTTGTGGCTGAATAAGCAGAAATCACCATAAGCACACTCCATTATCTAGCTTTCCCAGAAGAGTGAAGGTTATTATAAGAGCACATACAAATCTTATAGTCAGGTGTCGACAAACTTTTTTTCTTTTTATAGTCAACCACAATATCTCACAGTTACACACAAGCAAATGATAAACTGCATAGTGTATCTTGTTGTTGCTCTGAGGGAGTTTTAGGATTTGTCTTAATAGTGTGTGTAACTGATTAAAAGGATGACTCATGATGATTCTCCGACTACTGCGTTTAACCAGTCAATGATTTCCATTATTTTAAGCTCCACTAATTTGCCCTTGTTTAGTCCTTTAGGTACCTTGGCTGACATAACACACACACACACACACACACACACACACACACACACACACACACATACAAACACACACAAACCCGTGTGTTATCCGTCCGTCAGTGCCAGTATCCTGTCACTGGTGTGAACAATACACAGGAAGCTGTGAGCGATGAGAAGCAAGTTCTGTTCTGTGCTGTGTTTGTGTGGGTCCAGCAGTGATGAGTCCGCACCCTGAGGACGACATGACAAAAGAGACGAAAAGTGAGACGATGACGAAAGGAAAACAAGGACATGAGTGTCCTTCTGTTATTTTAAACTCGCTTTACTTTCACATAGAGTGTCACTTAGTCAAAGGATACACAGCTGTGTGTGTGCGCATGTGTGTGTGTGTGTGTGTGTGTGTGTGTGTTAACAGAAGTTTGTCCCTCTTTTACTCCTCCGGTGGTGAGGTGAAGATGGAGTGGGAGCAGATGGTAGTGTATAAATAGCCTTAAGTGATTCACACACACTTTGCAGGTAGACACATACCTTCAAAAGGGGGGAAAGGCAAATTTAAAGGATACACACTTCAGACTGCTTTAATGTGGTTAATGATGGCAGGATTAGAATGGCATGGGTAAAGCTGACATGTCAAGACACAACTGGAGGCCATATGTTCAAGCACACACACACACACACACACACACAAATTAACACACACAACGGTCCTTTAGTGGATAGTGGAATGTGAGTGTGTCCAGGTGTGGAATGAAAAGAGCTGGGACTTTCCCTTGATTCTCTATGCCAACACATCCATGACTCAACACACACACACACTTCAGAGAGAGAGAGAGAGAGCGAGAGAGAAAGAGAGAGAGAGAGAGAGAGAGAGAGAGAGAGAGAGAGAGAGAGAGAGAGAGAGGGGAAGGGAGAAAGGGGTAAACTTATAACACTGCAAAATCCTCTCTAATCACTGGTGGCTAATTTTACCCACGATTCACTGACAGCTGCCCTCTGTGGAAAAGAATGCCTGTGTGTTGCGAAAGCCTCCACAGTTATTATTTATGAAAAGTCCCTCCAATTCTCACTTTAAATGTTACAGTTTCACAAGGTTAATAACTGAGAGTGTGAATGGGGCCTTGTGGGTCTACAAAAAGCAACACAAATCCTGTAGTGTGAGGGCAGTGAGTGTCATAAAAACCCAGGAGCATGCTCTCTCTGTCATACACCCACACACACAAACACACACTCTAGCAAGCACACACTTAAAAAGATTCAAACTAGCACCCTAAAGGAATCTTTAGCTTGTCCTTCCCCTAAAAACGAAGTTATAAGTAAAGTTGTAGGTTTAGGGTTTATGATTTAGGGTACTTTTACATGGACTATATGGCAAAAGTATTGGGACAACAGACCTTTCCATCCATTTGTCCTTGTTCTTTAAACTGTTTCGACAAAGTTAAGGGGCACACAAGTGTATAGGATGTTTTTGGATGTGGTAGCATTACATGTTCAACCATGCTAATGCCCCTGTGCACAAAGCAAGCTTAATAAAGCACCATGAAGACATGGTTTACATGAGTTGGAGTGATAGATCTTGTGTGGCCTGCCTATTGAACATCTTATTTAACACCTTAGCAATGAATTAGAGTGTTGACTACACAATAGGCTTCCTCACCCTCCATACCTGACTTTACTAATCCCCTTGTGGCTGAATGAGAACAAATTTCCACACACAAAATCTAGTGAAGCATCTTAGAAAAGTAGAGATAATTTTACACAGTAAATGGGGACTAAATGTGGAATGGGACGTTTAAAAAACACATATGAATCTTATGGTCAGGTGTCAACAAACTTTTGTCTATTTATACTGTATAGTGGTTCATTATATTTGACTTGAATCCTTTATTCAAGCAGGATGTCAAACAAACAAACAAAAACCCAGCCCATTTGTCCACTTCGAAATCAATTCAATTTCTACAAGAAAGTGACTCACCTCTGAATTAACCTGACTACAAGAAGTGAACCAAACATGACACGACGTAATTAAGAGTGATCCATGTGAAAAAAAAAGTGTTTATGGTTTATCTGTAATTACAATGTTGTAATTACTTGTAATGCCTTGGCGCAGTTTGTGCCTCGTCTTGCTGCAGCCCAAAACACGTCAGAATGTCATATTCAGTTCACTTGGAATTGGCAGAAGAAAGTTCAACAAAGTTCTGAATGAATGCACAGAGCTGCGGTGCTTCAGAAGTAAGATCAGTTTCAGACATTTCGACTGAAAAACTAAAAGAGAAAATGAAAGCTAAACATGATACATTGTGTTATGTAATTATGTGATCATGGTACATATTTAGTAAAGCTGGTAAAGCTTTCCATAGCTGTATTTCAGACCATGAAAACTGAAAGAGTTGTGTGGCATGCATATTTTCAGCTCTATGATTTAAAAGAAAACATTTTAAATACACCACCCAGTCATAAGTTTATTTTCCACTGATCAGGCATATGACCACCTGCCCAATATTGTGTTAGTCAGACTTTTGCTCCCAAAACAGTCCTGACCCATTGAGCATTAACAGCATTTACTTCTTCAGTAGTTTGAGCTACAGGAGCTCCTCTATTGGATCGGACCGCATGGTTCATCCTTCACTCCCCACGTGCATGAATGAGTCTCGTGACCCTGTCGCCGGTTCGCCACTGTTCCCTCCTTGCACCAATTTTGATAGATACTGACCACTGCAGACCATTAACATCCCACAAAAGCTGCGGTTTTGGAGAAGCTCTGACCCAGTCGTCTAGACGGCACAATTTAGCCCATGTCAAACTCTCTCAAATCTTTACGCTTGCCCATTTTTCTTGCTTCTAACACATCAACTTTGAGGACAATTTTCAATTGCAGCCTAATACATACCCAGTACCCGGTGCCATGATGAAGAGATGATCACTGTTATTTATGTTATAATGTCATAATTTTATGCCTGGTCAGTGTATAGCTATATATATATGTATGTATATGTATAGATATACTGTATATATATCCCCTGGTTCTCCAGGCGGATTAATAATTACACAAAAGTATTGAGACACCTGACATTTCCAGCCATATGTTGTTCTTCTCGAAACTCACTCATTTGTATAAGATGTCTTTGAATCAGATAGCATTCCATTTTCCCTTCACATGAACTAGGAGACCCAAACCTGTTATAGCATGACAATTCTCCTGTGCACAAAGCCAGATCTAGACAGATTTGGTTTACATGGGGTGGAGTGAAAGATCTTAAATGGCCACCTATAGAGCTCAGACCTCAGCCCTATTTAATACCATTGGAATGAGTTGGAATGCTGATGCACCCCAGATCTCCACACCCTACACCGGTACCTGACTTGACTATCGCCCTTGTGGCTGAATGAGCACAGATTTCCACAACCACACTCCACAAACCAGAAATAGGGACTAAATGTGGAATAGGAGGTTCAAAAAAAGTACATACAAATCTTTTGGTCAGGTGTCTTTACGCGTTTGTTTATATTGTGTATGTTCTACCTGTGTCTATCTGAGTTTTCTCCAAGTTCACCCGTTTCCTCCATCTCCCAAACACCTGCTGAATAATGGATTTGCTAAACCAATTGTGAATTTGAGCGTTTATGGAGTCCTGTTTTCTGTTTAGGGTGCATTCCAGGGTGTACTCTGGAGTAACCCACACCCTGATAAGAATAAAGAGTTCTTATTTAAATTATGTGTAAAACGAATGGAAGAAGCATGGTGGTATAAAGTGTTGGAGCCCCACGGCTGCAGGATCCAGGGTTCAATATTAAACTCTAAATGGTAGCATTTAGCGTTTTCCTCAGATAAAATAGATGAGAGACACATGGCCATGATAAAGAAAAGCCCTGTTGTTATTTGAAACTCCCCTAATACAAATTTGTACATAGTCAAAAGATGCATTACATTGAAGCTACAGAACCTTGAGCATTCTTAATAACTCTGGCATTTAGAAAGGAAGAATTTGTATACCTCCAGCCTGAATAAACTAGATAATCGAATACATTTTCAGACTGGTCATAGAGAGCCATTTACTACAGTTCAAAAGCTCTCCATCTCTTCTATTCTACCTTTAGAATTGTTAGAAAGTGCACAAGCTTTTTCAAACATGAGGAAATGTACAATTTATTGTACAAATTTTAATTGAAATCGTTTTTCGTTGTATCCCATTTATCCAAAGTGGGGCTGAATATAATAGAAGAATCCAGGAGTAGCTAATGGGTCATTAACATCTGGCTATGTACCAACTACCTTCAAGCAAGCAAGGGTCATTCCCATCTTGAAGAAACCTGCTCTGGATCCATCAGACATCAACAACTACAGACCGGTATCACTTCTCTCCTTTCTTTCTAAATCTCTGGAACGCACTGTTTTTAACCAACTGTCTGTCTATCTCTCACAGAACAACCTCCATGATCCTAACCAGTCTGGGTTCAAAGCGGCACATTCCACAGAGACGGCCCTTTTGGCTGTTTCTGAGAAACTGCATGCTGCTCGGTCAGCCAAGCTGTCATCTGTACTTATCTTCCTGGACCTTTCAGCAGCATTTGACACAGTTAACCACAAGACACTTTTGTCAACCCTCAAAAGCCTTGGTATCTGTGGAACAGCATGGGAATGGTTTGCTTCCTACCTGGAAGGTCGCTCATACCAGGTAACATGGAGGGGATCCACATCTGCCCCGTGCAGACTCACCACTGGTGTCCCACAAGGCTCGGTACTTGGTCCCCTCCTTTTCTCCCTCTATACCCACTCCACTGGTGAAGTCATATCCTCACATGGGTTTTCTTATCACTGCTATGCAGATGACACTCAACTAATCTTTTCTTTCCCTCCATCAGATACCACAGCTTCCGCTCGGATATCAGCATGCTTGACAGACATATCTTCATGGATGAGTGCTCACCAACTAAAACTCAACCCCAGCAAAACAGAACTGCTGGTCATCCCAGGTGATTCATCTCCAGGTCAAGATCTCCAAATAACACTTCATGACTCTCTGCTCTCCCCTTCAGCCACTGCTCGTAACCTTGGGGTAACTATGGACAATGAACTGTCCTTCTTCCCACATGTCGCTAATGTTGCTCGTTCTTGTCGATTTCTTCTCTATAACATCCGAAGGATTCGACCATTTCTCTCCATACAGGCTGCCCAGGTGCTTGTTCAGTCTCTTGTCATTTCAAGACTTGACTACTGCAACTCTCTGCTGGCAGGTCTTCCCCTGAACGCTATTCGTCCACTGCAAATGATCCGAAACGCAGCTGCACGACTTGTGTTCAATCAGCCCAAGTTCTCCCACACCACCCCACTGCTGCGCTCCCTCTACTGGCTTCCAGTAGCTGCACGTATCAGATTCAAAACACTGATGCTTGCCTACAAAGCCAAAAATGGACCAGCACCATCTTACCTCAGTGACCTCATCACATCTCGCACTGCATCACGCTGTCTGAAATCCTCCAGCACTGCTCGACTGGTACCACCTTCTCTCAGAATGAGAGGTAAGTACACTTCAAGGCTCTTCTCTGTTCTGGCACCGAGGTGGTGGAATGAACTTCCCCTAGATGTCCGTACAGCAGAGTCCCTGACTATCTTCAAGCGACGACTGAAGACCTACCTCTTCCTGAAATACTTAAATTAGCACTTTCCAAGTTTGTAGAATTCAAGGGTTATATTTATATTAAGTTTGTAATCTAGCATACCAGTGTAGATTTATTCATTACTAGAGACTCAAAGCACTTTTGTACATCGCTCTGGATAAGGGCGTCTGCTAAATGCCGCAAATGTAAATGTATGTAAATGTAACTGGCAATTAGGTTTGAGCTTGGTTTTAACTTGATATTCGACATAGCGTTTAAATGGATAAACTCTGTGCACATTTAGTACCCAATAATTATTATTATGTATTATAAAAATAATTGCATTACCCTTGTAAATAATAAGGAAATTAGAGCAGTGCATTGATTTACAGTATAATACCAGAAAATACAATACATAATAGGAGATCTTTTTTTTTTTCCCTTTTAAAGACAAGCATGAATCAGATTATATACTAGGGATAAGGTTACTATTACTAGTTTAAGTTTAATTAAAAATGATTTTATTAGGTCTGAATGAATATCTACTGGCCAACACAATTTATATATATATATTTCTTATGTTCAAGTGTATGCACTTGAAACATACATCTGTTACAAACTTATTCCTTTACATTTTCCTAATCCTGCAATTATGGCCAAAAAAGCCACATGATTTAATGATCTGCCCAGCTGGCTGCCATCTTAAAGCCTCCCCATGCAATAAAAGCTACCTTTAAAGCACTGTGTGTGTGTGTGTGTGTGTGTGTGTGTGTGTGTGTAACCTGATCTATAAAAGTGCCACTAAGCTTCACATCCAAGGCTGCTCACCACTAGTGATAAAGAGCTGATAAAGATACAAAACAGCAACTAAACTTTCCACTACTATAAGCCTTCGAACCAATGAAGAGGAAAAAAAGTTCAATAATGATTCCTTTAAATTGTTTTTTTTTCCAGCGCCTGTTTACAGAGTAGCACAGGCCAAGATATTTCTAAGCAGCAACAGCAGCAACATCTGGACCTATTGCACTTTGAGATACTACATGACTCAAAGCCTCAGACTGGAAAATGTTGCACTATGAGAGATTACAGCTTTTTTTTTTTTTATTTTAAGTTTAAGTTTTACTGCAGTACACTGCATTGTGATACTACCATTTTATGGTAAATATGGTTGTCAAATTCTGACCCACAATCTTACTATTGATTGGTCTGTGGTACTTCAATGTTTATTACATAATTAAACCTTGACCTTAATACCTTGTTATTTGCTTGTTATTATTGTCAGTATACATTAAGTATGGAATTAAACATTTCAGAGCATTGTGGTAGAGGAGAAAGAATTGTATTCGAAGAATTATAACTGGCAAATTGAGGTTTTCCTTTATTGCAATTCTCTAGCATTGTCTCCAGATGTGTTATAGTTAACTTAGCAAAGCTGTGTTTATAAACTGTAGTGATAATAACAGGAAGCTTTGTGTATAGGCTTCCAAATGTATATTTAAGTGCAAATGTCATTGTGTATGGACAATATCCAAATTTTAGGCACACAATTATGTTTTGGAATGTGGTTACATTCAATTTTCCTTTTACTTGAACTGGGAGATCCAAACCTTGTTCCAGCATGGTGATGGCCCTGTGCACAAAACAAGCTCCATGAAGGTTTACATGGGTTGGAGTAGAAGATCTTTTGGATATCCTGCTATAGAGCACTGACCTGAACCCTAACATCTCTGGGATGGTCTCTTAGGCCTCCTCACCCTTCAGGATCAGTTCTTGGCTTTGCCAATGCCCTTGTGGCTGAATGAACACACATCTCCACAAGCACATTCCAAAATCTAATGGAACATCTTCTCAGAAGAGTGGAGGTTATTATAACAGCAAAAGGAGACTAAATGTGGAATGGGATGTATCTTATGTATCTAAATGTATCTTATGGTCTGGTCTTTGTCCAACTAAATGTCTATGCTGAAATTTTGTATAAACATGGCTAGAATGAAGCCTTTTAATAGAATGAATGTGGAACTATTAGGGGTGGAACGGGACATAAAATTCACATTTCGGTACATACCTCGGTTTTTAAGTTGGGTACAATTTCGTGTAGTTATGGAGACGAAATTTGTAAGCTAATATTGCTTGTTTTTTATTAATGCGATTCTTTTATTATTACCATTTGTGATCATCAACATCTGAACAGTTCACATTTTGAAAATTATTTGAAATAAAATGCCTGTTTGGTTAAATAATATTTATTAAAAACTAACACAATACACTTTTTAACTATATTGATTTAACTTAGTAATCAATTAAATTGGCACGGATTAAAATGATTCAATAGAATGAAATAAATGGAAACATTAAATTAAATAGTTTACATTTGTTAGACCCTATTCGGATAATACAAATGTGTATATAAGTGTGTGTGTGTGTGTGTGTGTTTGTGTTTTACATTTAGCATTCCATTTTCTAAAGATATGAGCTACTTGCAGTAACTATTCTACTTATTTCAACATAATTCTTGAAGCTGGACATAAAACGCTAAAGAAGCCACTTCCTAGTTAGCGGCTAAAGCTAGCACTATGGATTCTTTAGCGCTTTCATGCATGCGCACAACAAATCTTGTTTCCGGTACGGAGTGAGTAGCCACAGTGACACTGCGCTAACTCTAGTTATACCTTAGATATGGACAACACTTTGTTGACCCCTGACCATAAGATTTGTTTATGCTTTTTGAACGTCCTGTTCCACATTTAGTAGCCACTTGCTCTTATTATCCCCTCGACTTTTTTGAGAGGGTCCACTAGATTTTGAAGTGTACTTGCAGAGATTCTTGCCTATTCAGCGACAAGGGTGTTAATAAAGTCAGGTAATGATGTAGGTGAGGAGACCTGAGGTGCAGTCAGTGTTCACATTCATCCAGTTGTTCAGTAGGTTGAGGTCAGAGCTGTTTAGCAGGCCAAGATCTTCCACTCCATACCATATTAATCATATCTTCATGAAGCAGGCTTTGTGCACAGAGATTGTTATTTGGGAACAGGTTTGGGTCTTGTAGAGAAGGGAAAATGTCATGCACTGGCATACAAAGACAGTTAATGGAAGAGTGAAATACGGCTGGAAATATTAGGCGTTCTAATACTTTTGTTCATAAAGTGTACGTTAAATCCTTTATAATAAGTACATTAAAAAAGAAATATACATACGCTCACGGTTTTACTTTCTAACTGTTACCATCAGGTTTTCTAGCCAGGAAACACTGACCAATACTGAACATAAAAGTTGAGTATGTCTGGAGTTGAGTGGTCAAGGTGTCTCTTGGGTACAATTGTACAGGCACGTTTTTATTAAATACACATTAAGGAAATCATTCTGTCCAAAGAAAACCACTGAGCACCAACCTACTTATATCAGTGGCAAGAATATTTCGAAGTAGTGATTGATATAATCATCAAGGTTGTATGGACAGGACTTGTTTGATATCATTAACCTATAAGACCAAATAAAATAAAAAAAAAAGATAGTGTGGTAGTAAGTGCCACACTTATTTATAGCCAAGTCTGTAAACATGGCAATACACCTGACAATACAGCCTTTCACATGCAGCTACAAGGGTGGTCTCGAAATCATATCAGATCATATCAAACAGGCATTCAGCTTTACTGCTCTTGGTATAATAATATCCCATCATTCCTTGCTATAATGTTCATCACCCACATACACCCAGATGCATATGCACACAGGTGTGTTGAAGAGCAAGGGGAATTCATTGCTGGGAGGCGAGGTCATGGGAAAGGGGTGAATCAGAGAGGAAATTGCACTTGAGGAAAAGAAAAAGTGCCTGAAAAACAGCAATGGGACTTTCTGAGTTACATGACAATGCTCCCTTTAAAGGCTCTTTCTCCCAATCAGTGGCCTTTTGGGAGAGCTGAAGACTGACCACTTATTCAAAGGTCAGCTCTACGCAAGTATGCATCACAAGCGCACATACTCTTTCATGTTTCCGACAAGAAGTGGGGTTAATATATGCCGTCTAACAGTCAGGAAGCATATGAATCACAGGGGCATTGCTGGGCGTTGTTTTAAAAAAGCCAACTTAAATAGACTGCGCTTTATCACACTTGTACTTTAAGGCCTACTGAAGTGTTGAATGTTTCGTAAGAACTGCATGGATACATGCAATGTATGTTATGTTGAAAAAATACATTTCTGCAAATAGAGCTCAATCTCTTAATAAGCATTTCAATTTTATTTAAATTTTTATTTGTCACATACACATTCATACAGAGTATGACATATAGTGAAATGCTTTTTTACGACTGTCCAAAGAAATACGAGATAAAAATAAATAAATAATAGATAGTAAAGTAATGTAAAAATTAATAAAATTGGTATAAAAGTATATTCAAATATAATCAAGTATTAGTAT
>JAAIIK010000100.1:1601526-1613151 GCA_014706435.1 Silurus glanis
CCCCGCCAGCACGGAGCTGCTCCCCTGATTACTAACTCGGCGCACCTAACTTCCATCAGCCTCCCTCCTTTATAAGCAGCTCCGCTTCCCAGTAACGCTGTCCGTTATTGTTCGCATGGACTCAAGCTGTCAGCTTCACGCTTCCCGTTTCGCTGCCAGCTCCGCGCTTCGCTTCGCGTACTTCAAAGACTTTCGCTACAGACTGTCTGTTCTCGCCGTGTCTGCTCTGATCCTGTTCTGGTGTGTGTGTGTTCCCTGGATTACTCTGCCTGGTTCATTAAAACTTTGTTTGCTCGCACTTCGGCTTCCGCCTCGTCCACGCATAACAATATATATATTTTATTTATTTTTTTATTTTTTTGTGACAATAATTGTAAATGATTTGTTTAGTGAATGATATAATCTACACCTATTCAACAGTTGGCTTAAATCACTTAATAATAATAATAATAATAATAATAATAATAATAATAATAATAACAAATAAATTAGAAGCAAATAATATAAAAACAAAACAATAAAACCAAATAAAATAAAGCAAGAAATAAACAAAAATGTATTTTTTATTTATATATTTTCTAAAAAATGTCTTCCTTTAGTTTACTACATTTAACTGAAATGTTTTTACCTTTAAATCAATTTTATTCCCCACAAATATTACTGTATGAGTTGAGCGCAATAAAATATGGATGAAATCTCTAAACGATGCTCACGAACGTGTTTGTATGTTTTTTTATTCCAGATATCACATCTCTAATGATAAACTAGCTATTAAAAAAATATGATGTCATGCTTGCATCATCTATCAGTGCCATCCAGGCTTGTGCAGAAAATAGAGTTGCAAAAACATTCTTGGGGCGGGATAGGGAATTTTTTCTCTTCATTAGCATATCCTTCTTCATTGCCACTGATGTATCACGTGTTTCCTGGAATACTATGCCAATGAATGACTGGTGACTTTTAGTATCGTAGCAGCTGTGCTCACAGTCAGAGATGTAACTAGAAATTTGTGACACTAACAGAACATATTTTGCTCTTGAAGGCTGTCTTTGGTTGCAATAGAACTGAAGAGGGCATCATGCGAGAATCAAGAATTATTTTTAAATAGATTTTTAAATAGTCACAGCAAAATAAAGTGAACAAATTGAACTTTGAACCAAGATTAGGTTCAGGCTAACATGATTTCAACCATATGGGGCTGTTGTAAAGTTTTATTTTAGATCAATATTATCTGAAATAGAGGTCTCTAAACGTTTTCCTGTGGAGGGTCAAACATCTTGACTGAGGGTCGTTGGTCAAAAATAAATGCTAAATAAAGTAAATGTTCTCACCACTATACTTTGAGAAAATTGAAGAATGTTTTGTGTCATAATGATGAAAAATAGTATTTTTATTCAAGCTTTAATATTTAACATTTGTATTAAATTATTTATTTATTTATTTTACCTTTTTTTTTTTGGTGTGCCACTGCATCAATCTCTATAATTGTCTGTTCGAGTGTCCAAAGCATGCTGTACATGCACCTTGAAGGGCCGATGTGTATTAGATTTTATTTTTAGAAAAAAAAAAAAAAAAAAAAGGTCAAATTCAATTATATTCTCTCCATTTGCTTTCAATTTTCATTTGACATAATGTTAAATTAGAAATAGAAATTTGTGTCAATGGCATTTTTGTTCTTTTCTTTTCCACTTCAAATTTGGCATGATGGGACAAATCAAAGGCCTACGTTTGGGCATTTGTGATCTATAAACTGCATTTTGTTTATTTTTTTTTAATTATATGGACACATATGCAATAAATATTTACAGAAATGCAAGTTTTAATGATGTTAGATCTCAGAAAGAACTTTAAAAAGCAATTGAAGTCTATTGGTCTTTTTTGTATAATAATAATAATAAAAAAATAGCCCAGTAGTTCATTTTAGATTTGACAACCCCAATATTAAGCTAAATTAGGCATTTCTGTAACTGGGAAATGTTTGTAAGTTGCAGTATTGTATAATGTACTCATTATGGGTAATAAAATCGATTCAAGATAATTGTGAGCTTGTCAGTCTTAAGAAATGTATCTGATATCTTTAAAAATCTGTCGAGCAAGTGGAGTTGGATAGTATTGTGAGGATGATGAAGGGCTCAGTTCGAGTATTTCACCGTATCGGCTGCACCAGCCATTCCCTCAGAGGTTCAAGTTCCCCCACGGCTTGGCAGTTTTTGGCGTGTTTGCTCTAAACTGGAAGATAAAAAATGATCCAATGTGAGTTGTTCAGGCAGGCCTTTTCCAAACCCACAGGCAGCTTCTGCTTCTTCAACTCCCTTCGGTGCAATAAGTCTGCGGCTACTGTGGGGCTAAAACAGGACTCTGGATATGATTGGTGTGTCTGGGTATGAGATAGCTGCTTTCAATCTCATTTCTAACATGGTGTAGCTATGTGAGATTTCAGAGACATATGGCATGACGCCACGGGTTTAGTAGCCAACCATTTCTGGAGTTTTAAGCAAAGACCATTCCTTGCCAGCTAAATGTCCTTTCGCAACAAGGCAAAGTCGGCCAAGTGTTCTAAGGCAGTAATTAGAGCGAGAGAGAGAGCGAGAGCATGAAGGAGCTGTCATGCAGTTTATGTCTCATTAGTTGTTTGCATGCTGTGACTAAACACACTTATAGCAGCTGAATAGTCAATCACAGCAGATCATAAGGCACATGAATGACACTCAGCTGCTGTTTACATGCTTTTTATATATCAGGAAATGACATAGACTGGTCCATTTGGATTACAATAACACAGTCTGTGCCTCATTGGGATTTTGTGCTCTGAAATTAACCTTGAATATTAAGTAAATATGCTTAATATATAAGGCATCCTGCATATTTGCTATAAATATATAAATAACTGATACTCTAGAATGTAGATTGTCGCTGTGGTGTGTAATCAGAATCAGGTTTATTGGCCAAGTGTGTTGACTCACACAGGGAATTTAGATGTTCCACTCAACAATAATAATGTGGAATAATGTGTCTTACTGTTATGTTTTTTTTTAGTGTTTAGTGTGTGTTTAGTGTGAATTTTGAACAATCCTCCTCAATGTAATGACCATCGCTGTGTGCAAGAGGCACTTTCCAAGCCCACTCAGAATGTTTAGCATGGACTTGATTTTGGATGCTACTGAGGCCACAGTTGACTATGATGTCAAGTGTCCTGGAAATTTAAATTTCTTAGTCACATGCATGACCATACACAGTCCACCATGCAGTTAAATGCTTCTTATGATCTCTCTGTTCCATATAATTGAATAAGAAATGTGTCGAATTGAAAAACATAAGGAAAAAAAATACAATTTACAAAAGAACAGTAGAATAAAAATATTTGCAATATCATAGAATAGAAACTAATTAGAAAATATAGTTGCAAAGAATAAAAGTAGAAATAAATGCTGTATATTCAAATATAATATATAAAGCCTAGCCCATAGTCCTTGAGCAGTAAAGAAGATCTCAGTTAAGCCATTTTAGTCAGTTTATTGTTCATGAGTGCAGTTTAAGAATTGATGCATATTTGAAAAATGTTGCCTTTTTAATAATTTGACATTATTTTTCACATTTATCACACTATTTTTTTTTTTTCACTTGCCAGTGTAACCTAATCAGTATTAACAGCAGCTGTACAGAAATTAACAGTCAAGGTGAACGGTGTGTATTTATCCCTGATGAGCAGCCATGGTGACTGTGTTAGGGAAAAACTCCCTTAGATGTTATGAGGAAGAAACCTTGAGAGGAACCAGACTCAAAAGGGGAACCCATCCTCATTTGGGTGACATCAAGAGTGTGATTATAGTCCTTAAACAACACAAAACACCGGAGAGTGAGAACTAATATGAGCACCAGAATGTAAGATTGTGAGTAATGTTCTTTCTACAGTCTTATACAGTCATTTAAGATTATGGAACCAGGAGCTACTGAGCAACTCATAAAATAACTTAACATTTGCGATCATCACAGATCCAACACCATCTTCTCCATGCCAGAGGCTTTAAACACTCAAAGTGATCCAATGTCCAAACTCCACATGAAGTGGAATCCACTTTTGTAACAGAAATCTTTTAAACTAAGAGAGCTAAACATGTTCCAGCATGACAATGCCCCTGTGCACAAAGCCAGCACCATGAAGATATACTTTACATGGGTTTGCATTGGAAGATCTTAAGCGGTCATGAACAGTCATCGAATTGAACCCATTAAACCCTATTAAAATTTTTAAGAGCTAGTGATGTAGTGATGGGATAATTATCCAAATCCCAGAACTTCTGAAAGAGCCATTGATGGGTTTTTGAACAATGCATTTAACCCACAAGTTCTTTTTACAAGTGTCTGCCAATGAATTTCAACAATGTGAAACAGAAAAAAAAAAAAAAAAATAGAGCATAAACAGGAATTTACAGGTGATCTGTCTGCAGTTCTCTGTACTCATAAAACTGTGTAATTTGTAGGATATGTTTTTTTTTTTCTTTCCCGGTCTGCCCTTGATTATGTAAAGCAACATAATGTTAGAGCAGAGTACACATAGTAAAGTCTGTGCTCTGTAATTCTTGAGTACTAACACAGAGGACAGAGGTAACATTCTTCTTCTACTTCTTCTTCTTCCAGCTGCTCCCCTTAGGGGTCGCCACAGCGGATCATCTGTCTTCATTTCACTCTATGCTCTACATCTGCTTCCTTCAAACCAACTACCTGCATGTCTTCCCTCACCACATCCATAAACCTCCTTCTTGGTCTTCCTCTTTTCCTCCTTCCTGGTGGCTCCATCCTCAGCATTCTCCTACTGATATACTCCATGTCCCTCCTCTGCACATGTCCAAACCATCTCAATTGCAGCTCCCTCACCTCGTCTCTAAAATGTCCTACATGATCTGTCCCTCTAATAAACTCATTTCTAATCCTGTCCATCCTCGTCACTCCCAACGAAAACCTCAACATCATCAGCTCTGCTACCTTCAGCTCCGCCTCCTGTCTTTTACTCAATGCCACTGTCTCTAAACCATACAACATCTCAGGTCTCACCACAGTCCTATAAACTTTCCCTTTCACTCTCACAGATACTCTTCTATCACAAATCACTCCTGCCTCTTCACTTCTCTAGGTAAGGTAACACTAGAAGCTGCATTTTTTTTGTCTTTACTATATAAAGTATATAGTATATAGATATATAAAGACAAACAGGAAAATGCTATGAGTTTACAATTACATACTATAATTATATAAAGATAATACAGAATGTACAATGTGGAGCATAACTGCATGATGATTACATGCAGTAAATAAGAAGAGTTCAGAAAGAGGACAGTTGTAAAAGAAAAAAACTGGCCCTGAACCCTCAAGCAGTATATGTTAGTCAAGAATATATCATTCATTATGGATGCACTAATGATATGAAATTCTCCAATATGCTTTGAAATGAATTGCATAGCAAGAGTTTGGAAATGTGTTTGAGTTTTTTTGTTCAATCTGGGTTATTTTTCAACAAATAAAATAAAATGTAGGACATGCTTATGTTTCAGATTTTATTGAAATATCTCTCCCAATGGTTTGTACTCTTTGGCTGATTGCCTGCATTGTAGACATGCGCTGATGTACACTTGAAAGTCTGCCTTTTCCTAGTCAAACATTTCTCTCATTTTGAACTCCTGCTACCATTACCCACGAGGGAGCGTTACGTCTGCCGAGGCCACTGAATCAGCATTTCAAAGAGTCTCGCTTTGCACAAAGACCTTTTGAAACGAAATGGAAAAGGAAAGAAAAAAGTTTCTTCACGCCAGCCTTATCGGCTCGACTCCTCGACTCAACCTTAGTCTCTCTGTCGTAAAAAAAAAAAAAGCACAGGAGGAATATTGAAGCTGATTTAATGGAGTTCAGGAGACAGGGCCAAAACGTGCTTCAGTGGGAGGTGAAGGATCGGGAGGAAGGAAGGAAGAAAAGGAGAGATCCCAGAGGGAGTAGATCGGGTCTGGGATACAAGAAAAAGAACCCTAGGTCTAATTGGGTAGCTGCCGGAGCTCAGAACATACAATGCTACAATGCTTTGAGTGACTTTTCTGAAACTCTCTGCAGGCAAGTCAAGGTTACCGTCACACTTTGGTGTTATCACCAGGCTTTTGGGTGACTGTGGTAAATTTGTCTTGAGCCATTTGTCAGTGTATCAAGGGTTACAGCGAGAATGTTTCAAACTCAAAGTCAGGTGTTTTTTCAACTGTCTGATATACACCAACACTAAACAGTGCTGCATTGCCACAAGTGGTGCTATAAATCAAAATCAGACAACCTCGAGACAGACGCTTGGCACATTTGGGATTTATCCTGTCAGGGAAGCGTTCATTAACAGGAATATTGTTGTTTAAAAAATGAGATGCTTTACATCCTGTACGTGCCGTGTCGGTGTTAATGGTATATCCATCAGTAGGCCTCGATGATTGAATTGTTTCTCCTCAGACTTGTGCTATGTCTCGTCATCTGAGCAATAATGAAAAGCTTGTCCTTCAATTCGAGTCGAACCTCTCCCTCTGTCTCGACTGCTGCTTTACATTTCTAAAGAGCATCATCTCTAGCCAATCTGTTGCCAGTACATCCAGCGTTAACTGTGCTGAATATTGTGCACTATATACAATTTAATAGAAAAAGTCCTCATCGTCCTCATTACTTTAAATCCCATGACTTTTTGCATAATATGATCGATGCGGCGACGTTTCAGTGCGCTGTCTGAAATCCTGTACCATCCAATCACACGCATAATTTCTTTCCTGCTACTGTATCTCGTATTTCGTCGGCTCGAGTGTTTTCAAATTTAAACCTGAAATTATGAAGTAATAAATACAGCTTCTTAACCTGATTGCATGTGTTGATCCTGTGGCATTTCAAAGCCTGGTTAGGGGGGAAAAAAAGACTTCCCAGGGGTCTAGAGATGTCTGTTTTTATTTTATTGCATATCAAATTCACTGTCATTATTCAAGCTATAATATTTTCTAGCTGTCTGGGAATATGTAATATAAAAAAATGATACTCCTAGAAAAATCCTCACAAATCTAGTGGGTACATATACAGGCTGGTGAGAAATTACAGGGAAATAATGCAGTGACTCTTTTAGGTTATACAGGATGTGAAATGGTTGGATGACGATGTAATGTAAAAGCCATAGAATGACATTTATAGTCACCAGAATTCAAACTACTTGAACATCCACAGTACACAATACAGATGAAAGTTTGTGGACTATAAGATCTATAAGTTATAGTCTTATAGTCTACTATGTGAGCTATAAGATTTATTGTGCTTTTTGAACACCGTGTTCTACTTGATCTTGGAATGTGTTAATAAAGTCAGGTTCTAATGTAGGGTAAGGAGCTCTGGGGTGCAGTCAGCATTCCAATTCATCCCAAAGGTGTTCAGTGTGGATGAGGTCCGAGCTTTATAGCAGGCCACTCAAGATCTTCCACTCTCAAACAATGTAAAGCATATCTTCATGAATCTGGCTTTGTGCACAGGGGCATTATCATGCTGGAACACATTTGGGTCTCCTAGTTTAATTGAAGGGAAAATTGAATACTTTCTTTCAGCTTCTCCCATTAGGGGTCGCCACAGCGGGTCATCTGCATGTTTGATTTGGCACATGTTTTTACACTGGATGCCCTTCCTAATGCAACCCTCCCCATTGATCCGGGCTTGGAACCGGCACTAAGAGTGGCTGGGGTTGGTTCCCTAACCGGGGATCGAACCCGGGCCACAGCGGTGAGAGCGCCGCATCCTAACCACTAGACCACCAGGGGACCTGGAAAATTGAATACTAATGCATCCAAAAACATCCTATACAATTACATGCCTCCCTCTTGGTTTCAGTTTGAGTAAGAACCACATGGAAAAGTCAAGTATCTCAATACTTTGTCCATATAGTATATTAATTAGAGATGGCACTTTTTGATCAAAACAGAAAAAAAAATACTGCAGTTTTTGGTTAACACATTCGATACTTTGCCGCGTTAACGTTTCCACGTTCAAACGAAGCCAATCCGAACTACTTCACAGAAAAAGAGGTATTTAATTAATCAAATAAAAAATTGCACTCTGAATTTTGTTCGTATTAGTTGGAATCCCTCCAGCACTCCACTCGAAAATGTATGAAAGGAGCAGCATTATTAAAACATGAATAACAATAGGAAGCATGCGATGTTATTAAGACCACAGCAGGCTTAAGAAAAATCCTTTCACAGTTTCTTTCTGAATACATTTAGCCAGAAGCCTTTCCTCGTTCATCCCTGAACCTTTCATTGGATTCCTTCATCGCACATGCACTGATGTTCACCATTTGCCTATGTTCATTAGGAGATCAATAGAAAGGCGTTCGTTTCCAGCAGCGCCATTGTTATGTATGTGTGCAAGCACTACGGAAAACAATCAACGAGCAATAACATCAAAAAAATACAGACAGATATAATATATTTATGTATTGCTCTGACAAGATTATTACATTCTATACAGCGTTCTAAATATTTGGGTATAGCATATACAGTATTGTAAAAAGGACTCAACATGAAGTAGAGCATGCGTTTAATATCAGACTAAAGTTTATGTGGAAAAAAGTCACTCATCGCTTTAGTCATGAATGGAACAAAAGACTTTTAGTCATGTGATATGCAAACTTTTAAAAGTAAAGAAGTTTGGGCAATGACATGTACATAAGTAAACAGTAATCATTGCTATCACTTGTTTTAGTGTCACACTGGTAACTGGACCTCACATCATATTAATATATAAACACAAATTGATTTCAAATTTTGTCATTTTGTAATAATAAATGTAATAAATGTATAAATAAATGTATCCACTTGAACATCCACCATATAGAACACAAGCAGAGCAAAGATGATGATGATCAGGTGATCAGAAAGGTCTCTGTTCTTAGTCATGTTTACATCGCTAACCCCCTCACCCACATTAGCCATACATTTACATTTACATTTACGGCATTTAGCAGACGCCCTTATCCAGAGCGACGTACAAAAGTGCTTTGAGTCTCTAGAACTTCTACCTCTAGAACCTCTAGAACTTCCATACTTCTTGTTGCCTTCTGCCTTGTTTGTTGTTAGCTTCGTATGCTAGCCTGCGTCTGTGGCATGTGGCTAGCATACGAAGACAGAGAAGCGATTAATCATGTCACTAAATCGAATAAAACTAAAAATGTAGGAAGTAGAAAGTTTAGATATTTGTGTAAAAAACGTAATAAGTGAATTTAAAAAGTGAAAAATAAATAGTGAAGTGAAGTACTGATTTGTACTTCATTACTTACTATTTCTAATATATACTTGTACAAAATCTATTCTGACAGAAGGTCATGTATGACAGATGACTGACTTGACCTTCCTGCTTTGTGTTTTTCTTAATTCATGAACACAAGAATGCACATAAAACTAGATGCATTCCTACTGACACTTCAGTCCTTAATTATCTGTGAGCTAGGCAAGTCATGTTAAATGTTCAACACTTCTGATAATCACCTGTTACCTTGTTAAAATTGCGGTGTTACAGATAGCTTCTTATTGTTGTGTAACATCTGGCCTTGTCATGTTTTAATCTCATTGCTATTAATAATGGCATTGTTATTTCCTGTCACTCAGGTATTGAGGATACAGGATTGGCTATTTTGTTGCAGTCAATCAGAATGAAAACTCTAATCAGAAAGTGGCTAGCGGCTAATGCTAACACTATGGATTCTTTAGGGTTTTATGTCCAGCTTCAAGAATTTCACTTAAAAGGAGAAAATCCTGACAATTCCACACATCGAGGGAGTGAATGAATGAAGGATTGATGAATGAAGACATTAGTTAAAGTATGCTGAAATAAGTAGAACAGTTCTGTATTTAAATAGCGTCTAAAAAAGATAAAACTATTGAATTAAAATGTTTCCATTTATTTAATTTTATTTAATCAATTAAATGTGTGTACATTTCATTGATTACTCTGTTTTAATCAATATAATAAAAAAGTGTATTACATACATTTTATTTATTTTTCTTTATTTTTATAAAATATTATTTTATATATTATTTACCCAAGCAGACATTTTATTTAAAATTTGTTTAAAATTGTAAACTGATGTTGATGATCACAATGTTAATAAACTGCCTTAATAAAAAAATGTACCAACATTTTGTGACTTAAAAACTGAGGTACCAAACCGTGAATTTTGTACAAAATTACACTCCGAAAAAAAAATAAAATAAAAATAAAAAAAATAAAAAAAATAATAATTATCTCTATATTTTCCCGCATTCTCCACAACAGCTCGATGTGAAATATTACACCTTATATCCCTGTGCTTTAATGTTAATGGTTACATTTTTGGTTTCTGTCTTTGTCAATTGCACTAATGATTTCTTTGTTGGTGTTGTGACTATTTTTCTCATTTTTTGATTTCCCAGAAAAAAAAACCGAAAAAAAAACCTTAACTTGGTCTTAAAAGGACCTCAGCAGCTTGGGCCATAAAACATCTCATTAGATTGATGAATGGAAAAAGATAAAATGCAGATATGAAGTATAAAGTCTTTATATTATGCCGTAACCTAGACATGAGCCAGTATAAACATTTTTATACCATAATAAATTAGAATGCTTTATCATGGTTTATGCTCATATTTAAAAAGTTATTGCATCACAAAAACAAAATGACTCTGTTGTAGCCCAAAACAAATGCACACATGCAATGCTCAAATTTGTCCGTAGTTTATCATGTATTATGTAATAGGGGGTTCATGAATTTTCTATAACAGCAGCTATAAAAATGCTGCATATGGACAAATGCATTGTGATTTTTAGGAAATCAAAACCTGTTCAAGCATAACAATTCCCTTGTACACAATGCTAGCTCCTGAAGATATGCATTAAATGGGTTGGAGTGGAAGATCTTGAGTGGCCTGCTAAAGAGCTCGACCTCAACCCTTTCGAACATTTTTGGAAGGAACTGGAATGCTGACCCTGCGCCCTATTCCATCAGCATTCCCTAAAGAGCACAAAAATCCACAACCAAAATTATTAACACAAATAGGGAATAAATATGGAATAGGATATTCCAAAAGCACATACGAATCTTATAGTCATGTAACTACAAACATTTGCCAATATAGTGTATTATTGTTAATAACTAAAATCACAAGTTTAGAGGTTATCGTTTGTATATCAATTCATTTATGTTTGAACTCAAAAACCTATGTGTAAAATACACAGTAAAAGCTCAGTATTGATATATTTTTTTTGCCCTTGGCCTAAATCAGTGATGTTTCAAATGTCCGTAAATGTACTTAAATGTCTTTGTCCAAAATCAATAACAGCGCAGGGGAGCATGGCGGATATTTCCGTGTCTGTGCCTTTCAAATGTCAATACATTCTTCAGTCAGGGGCAGGACGGAGACGTCATTAGAATGGCTTAAGCTGCATGGCTACAGTAAACATCATGGCGTGCCTTTTTCATATGTGGGGATTTCAAATGTCAATATATTCTAGTGAAATCCATTTGACTGCATGTACAAACTGACTTTGCCTAATGGTGTGTGTGTGTGTGTGTGTGTGTGTGTGTGTGTGTGTGTGTGTGTG
>JAAIIK010000100.1:1614503-1625396 GCA_014706435.1 Silurus glanis
ATTTCCATCCTTTTAGCAAAATCTACCACCATCTGCCCTTCCACATTTCTCTCCTTTAGGCCATACCTACCCATCACCTTCTCATCACCTCTGTTCCCCTCACCTACATGTCCATTAAAGTCTGCCCCAATCACCAATCGTTCATTTCTATCGACACCATCTACCACTTCATCTAATTCACTCCAGAATCTTTCCTTCTCCTCCATCTCACAGCCGACTTGTGGAGCATAGGCACTGATGACATTTATCATCATCCCTTCAACTTCCACCTTCACGATCATCACCCTATCAGAAACTCTCTTCACCTCCACTACACTCTTACTGTACTCTTCCTTCAGAATCACCCCTACACCATTTCTCTTTCCATCCACACCATGATAGAACAGTTTAAACCCACCTCCAATGTTTCTGGCCTTACTCCCTTTCCACTTGGTCTCCTGAACACACAACATATCTACCTTTCTCCTCTCCATCATATCAGCTATCTCTCTCCCTTTACCAGTCATAGTGCCAACATTTAAAGTACCAACCCGAACCTCCACTCTCCTACACTTTTCCTTTCCCTGTCGCCTCTGTAGGCGTCTTCCTCCTCTCCTCCTCCTCCTTCGGCCAACAGTAGCCCAATTTCCACCGGTACCCTGTTGGCTAACGATACCTGTGGCGGTCGTTGTTAACCCGGGCCTCGACCGATCCGGTATGAAATTCTTATTCGTGACCCGCATATTTGATTTGGCACATGTTTTACGCTGGATGCCCTTCCTAACGCAACCCTCCCCATTTATCCGGGCTTGGGACCGGCACTAAGAGAGCACTGGCTTGTGCCTCCCTAATGGCTGGGTTGTTTTGGTACAATCTGGTTCTGGGTTTTTCTTAACCCAGAACCCAGATTTTTATTTTTTTATTATAATCATTATAATTTTTTTTTATTATAAAATTTAATCGATTTTATTTAATATATAGTATATTATGCATGAATGCTTATAATTCTGAGATCCTTGTGCTGGGTTTAATGTTTAACATGTGCTATCAGGATGCAATAGGAAAACGCTAAAGCTGCTCCTCCGCTTTGTGATTAAATTTTTTTGTATTAATTATTTTAATAGAAAACTGTTGGCAATCTGTTTTGCTAAGAATGACAGCATTAATCATGACATATGGCCATATCGCTGTAATTTTGTGTCATCTGTTCGTTTGAGTGATGTTACATGTGCCACATAGTATCACGTGGTATTGAGTTTCCAGTGGATCATCGATACCGGTATAAGTATCGGTGCAGCCCTTATAATTAGTATTAGCTTTAACGCATCAGACAATTGCAAGTTTTGTCTCTTCTGGAATGTGTATCGTGATGTTTTTCCTTTGATAGAGATGGGCGATGTGCTGGGATATGAAGAGCGAGAGAAAGACTCTGACGTTCTCATGACTGAGCTGCAAAACCGACTAGCAGACATTATTTACATCGGCAACTCCTCCAATAAATGTGACATGTTGAATACTCGTGCATTAAGCTTTAAACGCCACAACCGTTTTTCATACGACTCGCCACTAGAATTCCAATTATAGGTAAAGACATCTCATAGAAATGAGGCGAGTAATAAACGAGGTGGTACTTTTATAGCGGCTACAAAAACAGGGAAAAATGTCAACTTTGGATGACCCTGTGTGACTAAAACAGAAACAAACCCATAAAATGTGGTTTTGTGGAAACCTGTAAAAAAAAAGGGTGAATATGGAGGCCTGGAGATGATGACGGGAGAAAGAGTGACTTCACTGCTCTAATTACAAGCATACACATAAAGAGCTTTCTGAGTAGCACCTGTGTGTTTTTATAGAGCATGTAATCGACAC
This sequence comes from Silurus glanis, assembly GCA_014706435.1. NCBI lineage: Eukaryota > Metazoa > Chordata > Actinopteri > Siluriformes > Siluridae > Silurus > Silurus glanis. Next base: position 1,616,352 of record JAAIIK010000100.1, read on the forward strand.
ACACACACACACACACACACACACATGCACACAATCTTTATTTGGATTAGCACTTCATAATTACTATTTGATAATGAGAGCATACTAATACTAACAGGCAAACAATACGAGGCTTATATGCATATCTCAGCTTTTCATTTTGACTCGATTGTTAGAGCAACAAATAAATACATAAATACACAAATAAATCAATTAATGAATCAATACAGTACAAAAATACAGGAAAAATATGAATGTTGCTATGTGAATATGACGTATCACAACATTACGCAGGCTGAGGCGTGTCCTGAGAGTCTTATAGAATACAGATTAACATGGCAGAGGTAGAGCTGCAACTTCCTAGAGACTGAGGTTTTATTTCATAATTTTTCTTTTTTTGCACTACAAAGGCTTGCTTGTGAAAGGGCCTTTGAAAGCAGAAAGCACTTAAGCAAGTTGATGATTTGCTGTCTGTCTGAACCAAAGAAATTAAATCTGTACCATATTGAACTGCATGGCATCATATTCCTTCCATTACATCGTATTGTATTGAATCGCAGTTGAATCAAAAAGAAATCGGATCGCACCACGCCCCTCATCGGCACTCAGCACCTCACCTTCATACTAATCACCTTCACCTGTCTCCAATCTACACCCTCCCTTTATAAAGCTCCCCTTTCGCACTCACTCACCATCCGATCTACGGTACATTCTGGCGATCATCCCTGGACTACCTGTGTTTCGGAATATACCTGTTTTCCGGTACATGCTGCGTCCTAGCTTCTGTGTGTTTCCCAAGGCTATTAAACGTCCTATTCGTATTCTGGTTTCCGACTCTTGATCAAAGCATGACAGTTTCGTATTGTTGGCAATGCATTAAGATTTTATTTTTTTTTATTTGTAAATAAATAGGACTATAACAATAAAAGATAGTCTATTTAAAATACTAATAATTCTTCTAAATTCATTGACTGAAGTATTTCAATCCGTTAAGTCAGCATTTCGACATATAAAATGATTTAACATGTATATCCACCAAACCAGAGTCTAAAAGGATTTGCTGACTCAGCAGACAGACATTCGCTATTTTACCCACTGAACAAATCTTGGAATAGACCAAAAGTTTTCACAAACCCAATTCCTGAACCAATGAATGATAAAGGAGAGGCCAAAAAATTCACTCATATAACCACTGATCTGCTGGATGAAAGACAAAAATGACTGAAAAGATTCACTGACTCAAAACACTCATCCACCAAAAGAAATCGCTCCTGGGACCTGCCTTTTTTATACACTCATCTGTTGAACAAAGGATTATCCAGTCTTGGTCATGAGTGAAAAGATGTCACTGGCTCAAAAAACTGATCTGCTGAAGCAATGCCAAGCAAATCTGAGTCTATGGCAAAAAGATTTACTGGTTGAGATCCACTGGGAAAATGAGTGAGTGTCTGTAACAATAGAAAACTCATTATTTAACGTGCATGAGAATGAAACATTAAATGACATCAATTGTTTTAGAGGTGGCACAACAATTAAGGTTACTGACCAGAGGTTCAAGCCCCAGTGCAGCCAAGCTGTTACTGTTGGCCCTTGAGCAAGGCCGTAAACTCTCTCTGCTCTGGGGTGCTGTATCATGGCTGACTCTGTGCTCTGACCCTGGCTTCCTAACAAGCTGGGATAATGTGAAAAAAGAATTTCACTGCATGTTAATGTGACAGTCCGAATCAGAATCAGATCAGAATCAGGTTTATTTTCCAAGTCTAGACACACACAAGGAATTTGGTTCCAGCTGTTAGTGACTCTCAAAGTTCAGGCATATATAACATATATATAGCTTGGACTATACAAGACAAGACAGGCAATTCAGAGAATGTTACAAATACAGTTTAAATACAGTTCTCATAGATCAGTAGGTTTTTGTTTTTTTTTGCACTTAAGTTACTTCAAAAGCAAGTTGGTTTAGTTAAATTGGAATGTACATAGAGTATTTTTAGACTCAAACTTAAACAGGATTCACTGCAGACAGTGATTTTTCAGTCGGATAGTAGTTCCTATTTATTTAAAAACATCTGATAAAGGACACACTGATTGCGAGCTTAAACCTAAATACAAATACTGATATTAGGAGTACTAAACAAAAAGGGCTACATATAGTGCTTCACATTAATAAATAAGTTTTTAACCATCAGCCATACTATTGCTGATCTCAGGAAATAAGCTCTCATTTACATTTGAATGTAATTATGCGTTATTACTACTTTTTATGTTGATTTGTTATTTGTACATTCTCGTCAACTGCGCATCTGCATCTACTGCGAGTCAAGAAGCTTTTATTGTCATTTCAACCATATACATATGGTCCCCGCGTTAAGATGGTTCGACTTACGATTTTTCGATCTTACGATGACGATAGCGATACGACAAATAGTAAAAATATGAACAATTTTGCGCAACAGGCACAGGCGATGTACGATACGTTGGATGCGCAGCTGGGATGAGCGTATCTCTCGCCCTGTGAGATGCCCCACTCTCGCTAGCGGTTGACGGAGTAAAGTTGGCTCAGTGTGAATTTCTTTCTGTTTCAAACGGTTTCAAACAGCAATTTTAGTGATAAAAGCGTTTCTTCCAAGCACCCGAGTATGTCTCCTCGCTAGCAGTTAAAAAAAGAAGTGGAAAGCATTCAGTTTAGAGCAGAAAATAAAAATTATAAATCAGCAAAACTGTCACAGTCATAGTACCATCTTTGACTTCGATATTCGATATTTTTAATTTTCGATGGGGTCGTCTTAACGTATCCCCATCAAGGTGGTAGTTCAGTGGTTAAGGCTTTAGACTTTGGATAGGAAGGTCACAGGTTCAAATCCCACCACCAAGCTGCCACTGTTGGGCCCTTAAGCAAGGCCCTAAAACCCTCCCTTGCTCAGTTGTAAGTCGCTCTGGATAAGGGCGTCTGCGGAATGCCATAAATGTAAAATGTTAAAAATGGTGGTACATAAAACAACATATAGAGAAATCAGTCCAGCCAGTATATTTACTGTATAACATTTTATACAGTACAATGTGCAAAAAGAAAACTACAAAATATAAACAAGAGTTTCCTTGTAAACATAAACACAATGTTGTGAAAAACAGCAAAGCAGCAATGGAAAGGTGTGCAAAAACAGCATGTAAAACAGTTATAGTATAGTTATAATATATAATATGTAGTGATGCTGATAATAGGTGGTAATATACACTACATAGGCAAACGTTTGTAGACAAGTCTGTAGACTGCATACTTTGGATGTCATGGTATTATTTATTGGGACATCTGACATTTGCAGCCCCAAACTGTTACCATAAAGTGCCTAAACTGAGTTCTATGATAATATGGTCTACATGAGTTGGAATGGAAGATCTTGAGTGCCCTCTCAAACACCTTCGAATGAATAGGAACGCTGAGTGCACCCCAGAACTCCTCACACTATATCAGTACCTTGCTTTGCTAATGCCCTTGCGGCTGAATGACCACAAATCTCCCTAAGATCTAGAGGAACATCTTCCCAGAAGAGTGGAGGCTATTATAACAGCAAATGGGGAATGGGATGTTCAAAAAGCACATACCAATCTTATGATCACGTGTCCACAAACTTATATCCATATAGTGTAGCTACTGAAAAACAACATATTGTTTTCCGCTTCTTAATTTCCTCCTAAGATTCTTTTTAAAAGAAAACATTCTTTAAAAAAAATGACATTCTTAACCTCTGCTAGAGTTTTTAGGAGCATAATGTCATGCTGTGTTTTTTAAAAAAAAGGAAACCAAATCACTTTTGACGCATATAAAGTCATTTAAAACATGGTCTAGCGATGTTTTTTTTTAGAATTGCTGCCACTGTATAGGAAGACGGATTCAAATTCAGTGAGCTTTTATTAGTTAAAGAAGTATTCAGCAAGCTGCTAAATATAAACAGGCACTGACGTGTGAAGTTTCAGCATCGGGCTTGTAATAACGTTTCACGGGGAAATAAATTCGCTCCCATTTCATCGCAAATTGCTTTTTATCTTCATAATCCTCTCATGGTCTAATTACAGAACTGATCAAGATGCACATTATTTTTACTCTCAGCATGTGGTGTGCGATATATTCACGCATAAGCAGCATGCGATCTGTTTTTTGTTGAAGTTTTTGTCTTTATTTTTATTCATTTCTTTTAGATAAAGGCAGTAATATGATCACTGGACTCATGTAGCAGACAGTTACGGCTACCCACTGTCTTTTCTCGCACCACATTTATCTTTTCATGTCTCACCTTGTCTCCCAGCCTGCTGTTTTCTGCCACTCTGCACCACTGGGAGTTGGGTGATAGTTGTCATTTTGCTCAAAACAGATATTGAATGGATCACAGCATATGGCTTTAAATGCTAGGCTTCTTAAATATGCATGTGTTTATCAGGATACATTGTTTTTCTTACCTGAACACAACGGTTTATAACTAGTTCAGCAACAAATTACAAGTTTATTCCCAGATTCCCAGTTTAATTACATTTGAACCCTATTCATTGTACCAGTACTACCCAGTTTTACTTTTCCTAGGATACTAAGAACCTGGTTACAAACTGTTCTTCAGCATTCACAATAGCATGCTAATGCACAGGACGGCATTGTTTGAATGTATACAATCATTGCCGCCTTGGATCGCGAGGCCCTACATTAAATAATGAAGACAACCGAGAAGATAATCGGGGTCTCACTTCCATCCATCATGGACATTTACATCACATGCTGCATTCACAATACCACAGGCAAATCCCCTCACACACACTTTTCATCTTGCCGTCTGCAAAAAGGTCCCGAAGCATTTTGGGCCCTCAGAGTGTAACAGTTCCTTCACACAAGCCCTACAACTTCACAGTAAAAAGGAACTAGACTCTGTCTCTGTCTCTCTCTCTCTCTCTCTCTCTTTCACACACACATATACACACACATGAACACATTCATTGACATTTTCAGTACTAATAACTAATAGATAAAACACCAAAGTACACATGTACAATATTTATTAGTGTACAGACACTTTATTTACACTTATTTACTGTACTTCTCAGTGCTGCACCATTTATGGTTTATTTGTTTTGCATTTGTTTGCAAAAAAATGTTGTTTGCAGACGTGCACTTTAAATCATTCTCTAGAAAGTTTTGTGTTGTTTCGTGATGCGCTATGGTACTTGAGGAACGTTGTTTCATTTCACTGTGTACTGTAATGTAATATACATGGCTGAAATGATTAGATTAGACTTGAATAGTGCTTTTAACAATGAACATATACATAGATTAATACATTGAGTCATAGATTATTTAAAAAATAGATTAAGAATTATAATTATATTACTATTTTATAATTATATTACTATATACTATTATTATTATTATTATTATTATTATTATTATTATTATTATCATTATTATATGTAATAATAAGTGTAAGGTTACAAAAAGTGGATCACTGCTGAATGTAATGGCTTTTTTATGTTAAATAATGTGTTAAATAGCAACTTTATGTTTTCTGAATGAAGAATAGACCACTGCAGTTGGTTTCCTAATGAGTTCAGCCAAACAATTATGCCCATCCTCTTGTTTGTAATCAGACACTTACTGTATATACCAAGAGGCAAATCATAAAATGAATGCCAACTTCCTGTTTCTACAGAATACTAAAACAGAGAAATGAGGGTCTCAGTAGCAACATGACCACCACACATGTTTTTGCATGTTTTATCATTCGAATAGAAATGAATTGATCATTAATTTCCATTGGCACACCTAAAAAAGAAGTCATCTCTAAAAGCTTTAAAAAACACAAAGGTACAAAATGAAGGAAGTGATGCACATGAATCAGTGTGAAGTCTCTGCCAAAGCCTCTTCAAATCCACATCCATTAGGCGCCATGAAAGAGCTGTATGAGGGTTTTGTCTGGGGAAGCGGGAAGCCCACAGTGCGAAAGCTTGCAGGCTGAGGCTCACGGCCACTCCATATGCACACACATTCGAATGAAAGCTTCGATTTGAGCCACTTACAAATCAAATACGAAGAGCCTACTCTTCAGCAAGGCCAGCAAAGCACTGTGAATCCAAATTGCTTTAAGAGGAAGGGAGCATCTGGTCCATTGAAATCAACTTAATGCACGTTTGCCAAAAGGGACCGTCTGGCAAAATAGTCTTTTTTGTTTTTTTTTTGGGCGAGGGCCTGCTTGCTACCTCCCGGTTCCTACTCCTCTCTTTCAGGGTTTTATAGCAAAAGATACAGAAGATGACTTTTTTATGTCGAGCTAAGCATCGAAAGAAAAAGAGGGGAGCATAAGGAAAAAACAATCAGTTATTTACTAAGCAAAATCTCCGCATTTATTGGATCAGGAATTTGGATCAGGAAAAGATGGGTTGTCTTGTTTCGTGTTAGCAGTGATGCAAAAACAATATCCAATGTCATTTTTCTAATATAATCATTTTCAAATATCAGTAATAAACATTGATACAATCCTTTACTTTGAAGAAGCTTGATTTGACTTGTATACAACCCATGTAATCTTAATGGATCTGGCAATTCATTCCTTTACATTTAAAAGCCTCAAACCATGTGGTTAGTAATTGGATTAAGAAGTCAGGTTTTGTGATACTTTTGTCCACATAGTGTATGTAGGGTCTGAGCTTCGATATACTCCATATCCAAGTTTTAGCTAGTTAACTAATAGCTAAGTAGAATGAGCTACAGCTCAGTTTTCACCAACTCACCTGGCCTCAAAAGCATCAACTGAAACTAAGTTGAATTTTAGTTTGAAGGTATGTGAATTATAAAAGTTTCATCATAGCTTTTAAGCCCACTATTAAGTTGCCAATAACACTTACATTTATTCAGAGTGACTTACAATTATCTTATTTATACACTGATCAGTTGAAGCCCATGCTCAGAGCCTCAGAGGTGGCAGCTTGGTGGTGCTGGGATTCGAACTGACCCTCTTCAGCCTGAACATCTTAAACACTGATCTAACTCTGAATTATTAGAGAATTTGGACTGGTCACTTCATCTAAATTGGAAACCAAATTAGAAGAAAAACAAATTGGAAGTTAATAATTATGTTATTATAAGTTATTCTAGCTATACAAGTTTTCTAGGTCAGTCTTAAAGCTACAACTAGCTGTTACTTGTTTTGTAACTTTCCTTAAATGCCTCTCGATCAACTCCAATGTAGCTACCAGCTATGTAGCTAATGTAGCTATTATACTATAATATAAATATAATATAAAACAGACTTTAAAAGGGTGGAAGATAACAAATATGTTTACTTAGCTGAACTGAACTTCCTTATATAACATATCAGCAGTATTAATGGCTTCCACATTTAACATGTTTTGACACGAGTCTTTAATCAAAATTTCCCAACATCAATTGACAGCCATTTTTTTCACTTTGTGTTTAATTAAGCTTCTAGAAGAAAGAATTGTAAAGATGTGGCTTGTGTGATGAGGTACAGCCAGAGTAAATTGAATGCCTTTTTGCAATCCCATTAAGTTGCATTTTACACTACGACCTCCCCATACAGTATATAATACACTATACCGTTTTTATATAATCTTGATCTTATATAATTATGAATTCAACCAAAAACGATTCAGTTAGCAGTTGTTTTTGTAATCATAATCATACATTCCATACATCTCGTACAGCCCCGCCTGACACCCCAATTATACTTAATTTCTTTTATAGCATATAATATAAGGGTGGGATATATTTTAGGTCGTTCAAGTGTACTACTAAGAAATCACAAGTGCTAATTATTGGACAGAGCATTAGACACAGTGACAAGGAGAAATCACGTCTTTCAACTTTGCGTACTCGCGAACTGCGCCAGAAATCAATCGATGTTGTTCTAGACAGCACAAACACTATTTTTTTTTCACAAACACAATAAATAAATAAATATGATTCTATATTGAAGTATAATAAGTTAATAAGGTGTAAAATACAAAGAAAGATAAAAAATAAATAAAAAAAAAAGAATTACAGTCTCGCAAGTAAGGATAAATTGTGTGAATTGGCAATACATTTCTTTCACACACTTTTCCAGGCAACATCCAAATGTACACTATAAACAAAACATACACACATTTACAATGTATACACACATACACACACTTACAGACACACACACCTCAGTAGTGAGCTGTACTGACCTCTGAGGCAGGGCAGAGCACAGCAAGATGCCAGTTTCTCTTGGCTGTTTCTTGGTGGAGTGTGTCCAGCCAGCCTTTCCAACACAAACTGTGTGTGTTTGGCTTGGCAAGCGGTGACAGGAGCACTGCGCTCTCCCAGGGGCTGATGGAGAACATAACCATTCAAAGGTGTCAGGAGACAAACTGCACCAGCCCACCTTGTAAGTATGTCATGTAGGGCAGCCGGTGATTATTCAGAACCCAGCGTCTTCAGAGAAACACATGGATTTCGAAAAATTATCTCTGCAAAAATTGATGAAGAAATAATTTTGCATCAATGTATGAATCAATATAAAAACAGATTTTCCCTGAGTTATCCTGTTCATTTGAATATTCCACAAGTTAGATGTTTGACAGGAAATTGCATCATCCAAATTCTCTCTATTTTCTACATTTTCATTGATTTTCATTGATCACCTGATTTTGACAGGTGAGGTCGTTTCAAAAGTTTAACCCTATTATCCAATGGTAAATAATCTCCAAAATAACAGATTGCAAAAACTGAAAAATATTCAAATGTTCACACATCAGCTTCATTCAGTTGCTCCATGAATTTGCTTTAAAATCATTTTATTATTGAACACTGTATAGCGAATCGTATGTGGATACCTGACCATCTGTAAGATTTTTGGGTGTGGCTGAGTGTTGAGCATTAGTGAGATCAGACAACAATGTTGAGCATTAGTGAGATCAGACAACATTGTTGAGCATTAATTAGATCAGACATCAATGTTGAGCATTACTGAGACCAGACAACAATGTTGAGCATTACTGAGATCAGACAACAATGTTGAGCATTAGTGAGATCAGACAACAATG
>JAAIIK010000100.1:1633324-1660570 GCA_014706435.1 Silurus glanis
ATATATATATATATATATATATATATATATATATATATATATATATATATATATAGCGGACGCAATACACAGTGAAAAGAGACAACGTTTCGTAAGAACCCTGGTGCTACATAAAACATCATAGAGCTACATAACGAAAAACAGAGCTATGGGTTAGGGTTAGGGTTAGGGCTATAGAATAAAGTAAGTTGTCCCAGCCACATAAAGTCCATCGTGCACAACCCAGTGCAAACAGTGCAAGACAAAAGACAGTGCACCAGACAACACAAGACAGTGTGGGACAGATACACGACAGCGCCGACCAGTAAACCTACTATACAGATGGTCCCTGAGTTACGATGGTTCGACTTACGATTTTTCGATCTTACGATGACGATAGCGATACGACAAAATTGTACAAATATTTACAATTTCGAGCAACAGGCACAGGCAGCAGCGTACGATGTACGATACGTTGGACGTGCAGCTGGGATTAGCGTATCTCTTGCCCTGTGAGATGCTCCATTCTCGCTACTGGTCGACGGAGTAAAGTTGTCTCAGTGTGTATTTATTACTGTTTATAACTGTTTCAAACGGCAATTGTAGTGATAAAAACATGTCTTCCAAGCGGCCAAGTATGTCACCTACTTGTAGTGAAAAAAGAAGAGGAAAGCCATCAGTTTAGAGCAGAAAATTAAAATGATAAATCAGCATGGTGCAGTAAAGACTGTCACAGTCATAATACCATCTTCGACTTCAATATTTTTGACTTATGATGGTATCATCGTAACGTATCACAATCAGTAGAGGACTACCGGTATATGTTATGCAGTACAATGTGCAAAAAAGAATGATAAACAAGTGTGTATTTGGAAACAGAAATCGAAAGGTTCAAAACAGCATGTAAACAGTATAATTTGATTATAATACAATATAATTGGTGCTGAAGACACGGATGTGTATTATTTGAAATGAGTATTGAGTGTGTGTTTGAGTTCGGGTTCTAACATTTCAGTAACACACAGTTGAGTTAGTGTGTGTGTTTTTGTGTGTGTGTGAGTTTGGTATAGTTCAGTTGTGTGTGTTGAGGAGCCTTATGGTTCCTCTCAAGGTTTCTTCCTCATAACATCTAAGGGAGTTTTTCCTTGCCACAGTCGCCATGGCTGCTCATCAGGGATAAATACACACCGTTCACCATAACTCTTAAATTCTGTAAAGCTGCTTTGAGACAATGTCTGTTGTGAAAAGCGCTATAGAAATAAACTTGACTTGACTTGACTGATGGCTTGAGGGAAATCTTGCTAATTTCCTGACCAATGATTTGTTTGTATAATCATTAAAAGCTTAATATTTAGCAATTTTGGTCTTGGCACTATATTATACATCAATATGTTTGTGCCAACATATTAAACCTTTGTTTTAAAACAAGTTTTAATGCACCTTCACGATCAGAATTCATTAATTCACATACATCACATACTGTACTACAAAAACCTTTTGTGTATGATATACGTGATGCTTTTGCAGGTACAGGGTTCGTGGTGTTATTAAAGCAAATGTAGCAGACTAAACTAAATGCATAACCAATGGTCGGAAACAGGAGGCAATGCAAATGGTCAGGAAATTAGCAAAAAATGAATAAACCAGATTAAATCAGTATAATGAAAGCAGGAAGCAGGTAATAGTCAAAACACAAATTAAGGCAAGGAGATGACGAAGGCTTTGTTAAAAACACAATGTTTGAGCAAGAATTTCACACAAAAAAAAAACAAACAAGAAACAATTGGGTGTCTGGGTTTTTTTTTTTTTATTGACGTGATTGAACAAATAAGTGTTAATTTAAAGAACTCCTGTGAGTATTGGGGGCTGAAGATTCTGAATGAAAGAGCTAAAACATGTATAATAACATCAATAATTATTTAATGACACTTTTATTGGGTTATTACTTCTTCTTCTTTTGGCTGCTCCCATTAGGGGTCGCCACAGCGGATCATCCATCTCTAACCCCCTGTCCTCTACATCTGCCTCTTTCACACCAACTACCTGCATGTCTTCCCTCACCACATCTATGAACCTCCTCCTTGGTCTTCCTCTTTTCCTCCTTCCTGGTGGCTCCATCCTCCGCATTCTTCTACCAATATAACTCATGTCCCTCCTCTGCACATATCCAAACCATCTCAATCTCGCCTCCCTCACCTTGTCTCCAAAACGTCCTACATGGGCTGTCCCTCTAATAAACTCATTTCTAATCTTGTCCATCCTCGTCACTCCCAACAAAAACCTCAACATCTTCAGTTCTGCTTTTGGGAAGATGTTCCACTAGATTTTGGTTAGTAAACTCAGGTGCTGATGTAGAATTTTGATGCCTGGCATCCAAAGGTGTTCAATAGGGTTGAGGATCTTAATGAACCTTATGCTGGAACAGGTTTGGGCAAATTGGCTACTGCATCCAAATACATCTATACAAGTGTTTGCCTTTTTGGGGAAGAATCACAAATGCATGGAAAAGTCAGGAGTCTGACTACTCCTGCATATATAGCATATATACAGTATATACAATATACAAGCTTTGTTATGTGCTGTTAGCGAAAAGCTGAAAGACTAATATACTTTATCGCTAGAATAAAACAAAGATAATATGCTCGTGGAGTGTGTTATATATTTATAATATCTCATGATGAAGGTAATGACACTATTACATCCACTGTCAGTCTCGTAATTAATTACAGAGGCGTCACTGCGCTCCACTTATGAAACAGTGATGAAAGCGAGTTTAAGTGGTTATTTAAAGCAATATTTGAAGTGCAATTATACTGCCTGCTACAGGTTTAATCAGTGTGTTTAATTTCAGATACTGGTTCACAATCACATTGTGTAGCTGATGGTGGAGAAGGTTATGCCTGCGCCCACAGGTGATATGATTCCCTTATAGTGAGCTTGGCGTGTATCCTGATCAGTTCATTAAGCGAAAGCACAAAGCGACACAAAAAGTCACGCACATGTCTAAAGGTAATATGAATTTTGAAGTTCCTCGATTCAAACCGAGTGGAAACGTAGTTGTACAGACATTGATGTAAGCGCATTAGAGCACAGCAGGGTGTGAAATTAAAGCCTGTGTTAATTATTAAAGGTAGACAACACTTTAGGGCATGCAAATGCAAGAAAATAATCAACCCCATCAGTTTTTATTAAACAGCAAAGCCTGAAGTGTTTTAAACCTTTCAATTCAATTCAGTTCAGTTTAATTCGATTCAGTTCAATCCAATCCAATTCAGCTTCATTTGTATAGTGTTTTCAACAATAGACATTGTCCCAAAGCAGCTTTATAGAGATGTTACAAGAGGGTATAAAGTTGAAATGTATACGTTTATTGGGTATAAGTTTATCTCAAAGTGAGTCAGTGGTGACAGTAGCAAGGAAAAACTTCCTGAGATAGTATAAGGTAGAAATATCTTCATCTGGGTGGCATTAAATGTCTACTCATTATAGTTCCAGTATAGTGAACAATAAATGTATGCGTACGGTGGCGTGAAAATTATCCTAATTTATTAATGTATTTTTTGCTTATTTGTCACACTTGAGTGATTGCGAGCAACAAGCTAATTTTAATATTTCACAAAGATAACCAGAGTAAATACAAAATTCTGTTTTTAATTGATTACTTCATGTATTTAAAAAATAAAAACGGTCTAAATCTGCCTAACCCCATGTGAAAAAGTAATTGCCTCCTTGCTAAATAATGAATGGGCTGTGATTAACTATATTTATTACAAAGCTGAGTAAAATTTCACTTGCCACACCCAGACCTGATTACTGCCAGATCTGTTGAATCAAGAAATCACTTCCCTTTACGGATGATGGAGGCCATTGTGCTGATGGTGACCTTCAATGCTGCAGATACGTTCTTGTAACATTTGCCCAGATCTGTGCCTTGATACAATCCTGTCTCAGAGGTCTACAGACAATTCCTTAGACTTCATGGCTTAGTTTGTGCTCTGCCATGCATTGTTAACTGTGGGACCTTTTATAGACAGGTGTGCTTTTCAAATCATGTCCAATCAACTGAATTTACCACAGACGGACTCCAATCAAGTTGTAGAAACATCTCAGGGATGTTCAGTGGAAACAGGATGCACCTGAGCAGTGATGGGAAAAAATACTTTGTTACTGTACTTAAGTAGATTTTTCTGTTATCAGTACTTCACTTCACTATTTATTTTTCGGAACTTTTTACTTTCACCCATAAACTTTTTACACGAATATCTCTACATTTTACTTCTTACATTTTTAAATGGCTTTAGTTTTCATCTATTTGGTGACATGATCAATATTTTTCTTTTCATTGCACACCATTTTCAAGCCAATCAACCTATTTCTTTTCATTGCGCAGCATTTTCAATCTACCACTGGTGTATAATTTTCTGACTCTCACACACCACGGATGGAAGCTAGTTTACGAAGCGAACAACGAGCAAACATGACTGAGAACAGAGACTTTCCTGATCATCATCATCGTTTCTATGCTTGTGTTCTATATGGTGGACGTTTAGCCTGGACACATTCATTAGATAACAACATTTAAAATTCTTTTGTATGAATATATTAATATATTGTGAGGTCCAGATACCAGCATGACACTAAAACAGGTAGTAGTAATGACTACATTTTACATGTCAGAGCCCAAACTTCTTTACTTTAACCTGAGTAAAAAAGGATAGTCAGTACTTCAACTTTGCCATCTCTGCACCTGAGCCAAATTTTAAGCATTTATATATTTATTTATTTTATAAATTTGCTAAAATTTTAAACAAACTTCTTTTACATTGCCATTATGTGGTATTGCTTGGAGTATTTTATTATTATTTTTTTTTTTTACAATAATGAATTTAATTCATTTTGGAATAATTCTCGAACAACAAAATGTGGAAAAAGTAAAGTGCAGTGAATACTTTCCAGATGCCCTGTATTGCAACGCCTCCATCTTTCTATCAACCTCCATCTTTTTATTATTAGACTCAGAGTTTCGGGTTCAAATGTTCTGTGGTTGGGGGTTCGAAGCCTGTCTCTGCTCTGAGTTTGCATATTCTTCCTGTATTTTATATATTGCCTTGCAGATTTTTTTTAACAAATTGGCCGTAGTGAGTGAATGAGTGTATGTTGGTGAAAAGTGCACACTGTCCAAAGTGTGATCGGTGTATGCAGAAAAAGTGTAATGGATGGATGAATAGTGCAATAGTGCAATACATGAGTCCACAATACTTGTGGTAGTGGTGTGTTTGTGTATGCTTTGGTATCTTATATACTCTGAAACATTTTAACGTACAGTACATATGTTTTTGGATACTGTGCGAATGATAAAGACGCGTGACTCGACGGATTCCATGGAGCGTCCGCTATACAAGCACCTGTGTGTGGTGTTACTATAGAAACAAAAACCGTCTGAGGACTCGTGTTAGTATAAACTTGTGATTTAACTTACAGCTAGACCTTATCTCAGAGCTCCTGCTGCTTTCGAAAATTAATTAACACCTATACAATTAAATATGGTGAGGACGGGGAGAGGATAGAAAATTGTCTAATCTTATTCATACATTGTGATAACTAAACTAATAAGGATAATAATAATGATTCTAATTGATACTAATGATTCTAATTGAACTAACAATGTTAATCAAGCTAGTCATTATTTTAAATATAATTATTCTTCACAATTAAGTAGAAGAAAAGTTCAATAACAGAGCAGCATCAGAGGATGGATAAAAGTCATGAATAGTGGGGCGCCTTCAGGCAGCTGCATGGCAGAGACAGTGTCGAGTTTGGTTACACACTGACGTTATGATTGTGCAGGCAAGAGCACCGGGACAGTGTTGGCACGGTGTTTACAGAGCCCTGGGCATAAATCCAGGGTTCTGCTTTAAAGGTTTGTGACAGCGTTGGCCCACATAGCGGATCTGAGACCACTGCTCCAAGGGTGGCATCAGCATGGGGAAAGGAAATCGCTCCCTAAAGCCTGCTAGACTGTCACAGAGAGGTTTAGGTCTCTCCAGCATTAGTCTCATCGCATTTCCAACTGGGGAGAAGAATATAAAGAGAAGCAGGCGTATTTAGAGTCCACAAAATAAGTTCAGTATTTACCCAGGGAAAGTTTTTTTTTTTTTGTATTCAGAAATTATTTGCAGTCCATATGAGTTATGGAAATCACTCTCATTAGTTCGCACCAATAAGATTTTCACGTCAGATTTTCTTTTTTGGAATCGAAGGTTTTCAAAATGGTATCAACCGATCAAACCTACGCAATTGCAAATCTGTAAATCAGGGGATAAACAAGTAGATCGGGATTCTTTGCGTATTTTCAAATGTAATATGGTAATAAGATATTAATAATATATTAATATTAATAAGATATTATAATAAAATATTATTATATATTTTTTATATAATTTAAATATTAAATATATTGGTCATATATTCATGTCAAACAGCGGGTTGGGGAAAATGCGATCTCGGTGACTGAACGCTGAGAATGTTCAAGCTTGCAGGAACAGAACAGAAACAGAAACGCGTCATAGTTCACTATAGTGTACTGTAGTTCATACCAAGACAGTGTATTCCTTTCAGGTTCACCAAAACTAAGTGGTTAAAAGATTGCGAAAATATTGCTGATGTGGAGTTTAATCTAGCGAGAAAGGTCAAAGGTCAAAATGTGATATCCTAATGTCTTAATCCTAATCTCTGCACCAGAACCTTTTTTAAGGTTGTCAAGAAAGAAACCCAGAGGGTTTTGCTATCATAACATTGACCCATGAGGTTGTGAAAAAGTGGTTTGGAAATGCAGGACGAAGGTTTTATTGGAAGGAATCAGAGTGCAAAAGAGATCAGGCCAGGTACTGATGAGGAGGCGGTTTAGGAAGTATTGACGAAAGGATTTACCATCTCTCTGCTCTCATGAGACTCAGTAGCCAATCCCAGAATTCTCCAGGGGGTTCGAAACAGCTTGACGTTCATTCGGCTCGTTATTAAACAGCTCTTATCGTCTAACTCATTCTTAGCCAAATCAGAATTGTGAGAGGTTTCTGTTACTACAGTGTGATAGCTAATCTGATAGGGAAGCTTAGGATGTGCATATATTCCTTTTTTCACTTAGCTTAATCTGTCAGCCTTTTCAGTGCTGAGATTCGCAAAAGGTAACAGTTCGATTCCATCAGTGCAGCTTTCTTTCTTTTATCATCGTGTTTTCTCAAACCAGGTCATCTCAAATAATGTATTAAGAAGCTTATGTTCACTCCTTAAAAAAAGAATTGAATGAATTTATTGAATGAAAATTTGTGGCTGGATGAATAAAAGAAAGAAATGGATCTGGGTAATGGCCTTCGCCAGCAGATGGGCTCATTTGTGGACTCTATCGGTGCTAGACTCGGGGCGCGGTAGCATTCGATTTGGCCCGGTTCACTCCTGCTCTGGGTTGAATTAGAATCCAGGTCGGCTGTGTGAGCTCTGCAGTCCAGCTGCTCATGCTTCTGCAGTCCAAATCAGGATTAGACTCAGTCAATATCAAATGTCTTTACCAGACAGCCTCAAAGTGATAAAAACTGGCAACCGGAGGTCATTTATTTTCCTTCCTGTCCTCCTCCTCTTCCTCCTCCCTTGACCTCTTCTATCTTTTGATTTGATAGTACAATTTGTTTTAAATCATCCCCCTTGATCTTATCTTCACCTCAGTTATTAACAGTATAAACATTATTTATGAAAATAAATACACACACACACACATCTAAGCCTGACACATGCCTGGAGATCCCTTCCGTTGGCAGGTGTGTGCGCACAGGTGTGAGGGTAAATATATAAATTTGTAGTTTTAGACGGTTATTTATAACACTTATCTCAGTTTGCTACCCCTGGGTCAAAACATAATCGTGTAATATATATTTATAAATAATGCCTTTTAAATGAGCATTATTAGGAAATTCAACCAGGTGCAGGATGTTTTATTCCAGGGAACCGTTTTAATGTTGGCAAAATGTTCTATAAAGGTTACGGAATGAACATTGACATTTTTCCTAGATTTCTATTTAGAGAAAGCACTTCCCACAGTATTATTCCTAGTATTCCTATTATTAATTGCAGGAATTTGAACGCTAGCATTTCGATAGTTTTTATGGGAATGTTGTGATATTGTTCTAAATACATAGTGAAGTAAATTATTAATACTGTTGTTTTAGAGGTTTGGTAGTATTTTGTTATTATTTAGTATTTAGCGATTTCAATAAAGTCAGTATTCATAAATCATTATAACTATTCTTAAAATAAGATTGATCAATTATAATAAGTGGTATAACGCTTTAAGAATGTAAGTAATCCTTTACTAATTACTGCTACTAGTCATTATGATACCATAAACCACAGGATATGGACAAAAGTATAGGGACACTTGGGCTTTTCCTAAATGTTACCACAAGGCTTCAGGCAAACAATTTTATCGGACATTTTGAATCTGGTAACCTTAAATATTCCTTTTAACTAATATAGGAGACCCGAACCTGTTCCCAGCATGACACTGCTCTTGTGCACAAATCCAGTCATGAAAATATGGTTTACAAGGGTCAGAGTGGAAGATCTTGAGGAGCTCTGACCTCAACTCTACTGAAACCTTTGGGATGATTTGGATCACTGACTGCACCTCAGGCCTCCTCAGGCACCCATGTAGCTGAATGAGCAGAAATCTCCACAAGCACACTTGAAAATCTAGCGGAGCATCTTCTCAGAAGGGCGGGGGTTATTATAACAGCAAATTATTCCCATATTCATTCCATATTAATACCTTCAAACACTTGTAGAGGCTCAGAGTTAGAAAATGGGCAGCATCATTATCTTCATCAAGGCCAGTTCTGACCCTGAAAGGTTCCTCAACCTCGTCTTCATCATTCAAGGTGCCCAATACAGACCTGCATTATAAGTGGCATATTACATCATGATTAAATGATCAAGAAATGATTCATCACAATTTATTAAAGCTTTAATGAGGTTTAGAAGTTGATGAGTTGATAAGCAAAATAGAATTAGAAATCATTAACTTTATTAACATCGAACTCCAATATTTTTCACAGTTATCCCCATTATGTTACCCGCTCCTATATTTTTTTTAAGGAAGAACAAACCAAAAAACCAAAATCTTTCAAACTTCTAGAAAAACCCAGAGAAGTTTGAAATGATGCTCACGCTGCAACACGGTGTGTATCTGTAGCTGGCAGATTGCTTGCGGAGATGCTGCGTGTCTGTCAGGTCTCCGGTCCTCCCGTCGTCTTTCCAGACGCCGTGTCCTCACACTCATGAGCATGAGTCATCTCTTGGCACACTCATGCCAGACAAGGCTGGCAGGGAAGAGGCCGTCTGTGCCCTAGAAGTGTGCCACAGCGTCTGGCCCTCTCTCCCACCACTGAGCAAAGCCACTTGAACTCCTCCCCTAAGACAAAAGATAGATGGGGGTGATATGTTTATCCCCCCTCCACCACCCCTTTAATGTCCACACACTCAGAAATAAAGGAGATTTTGCAGCACGCCTTTGACACACATGGCTTTGATGTCGAAAAGTATATATCAGAATAAGAGTGATTGAAGAGTGAAGAGCAGGAGGTGCCGAGACATGATGAGGGCTTTTAGATGTGAAGCAGCGGAGAGGAAAAAGCACATCTCCACTTTGGGGAAATGATATTTTCATATGTGGAGGAAAACCAGAGGGTACAGCCTGGTCATATTGAGGCCAGTGGTCAGGGAGTGATGCTTTCATTCACAGCAAGTTTGTGGTGAATAACTGCCCTGAGTTGATGGGAAAAGTTTAAAGTCTTATATTTAATAGTGATACACTATTACTATCATAATATTCCACTGCTGTTTTTACCAAAAAAATAGCTTTATTTTTATTACTTTTTTCAGATAGTGGTCCAGATAGAAGTCTTTACAGCAAATAAACACAGATTGTGGTAACTGACACCCTTTTACTCCATACATTCTAAACGCCACACACATGATACGCCACACACAGGACACATGTCCACACTTCATGGACACATCATTAAGGCTTATGGTCTGGCCTTATTACTACACTCTGGGATGAATGACTTGTATAATATCAACTGATAACGTTTCTAAAAAAGTGAAAAAGTTCATCTTCAGCTCTCTGCTACACTACACTAGCCTGATCTTAGCTCCACATGTACTAATCTGGCAACCGTCCAATCCAAACGTCTTCTTTTCTATCTAAAAGCATCCAAATTCAACAAGGTTAGTGATCTATTAATCCTGGGGGTGCATTTAGCAAAAGGTCAGCAGTACGCAGCACCATGTAAAAAAGTCAAAAATACAGAGTAGACTGATAAATTTGCTATAATACCCGAAGGGATGTGGCTTAATTCAACCATGAGAATCATTTCAAAGCAACAAAGCACAAAGGGCCCTGTTTTATTAAGATCCCAAATAGAGAGAGTAATAGGTCATCTGATTAATTGTGTGTGTGCAGTTCATGGGCATGCTGAAGCTGCTTTACTAAGGCAATTTTATAAATGTTCTCTTGTGCAAATTTGAAATTGTATTTGTGTTGTTTTTTTTTTTTTGAGGCTTCCAAATCGTAGTGTAAAGCATAAAGATTTTGCACACATGCATTTTCATACACTGGTAAAAATGTACAAAAAAGGAGTAAAATACGTAAGCTAAATCAAGGTAAATAATGTCAGGTTTTATTTTATTGTATTTATTTTATTTATGTCAGGAATCACCTGACCATCAGATTTGTTTGCCCTTTTTTGGATGTCCATTTTAACATTTTGTCCCATTTGATGTCACAATAAACTCCACTCTTTTTTTTGGACTTTGGAGTGTGCTTTTGGAGATTTACGCTCAATCAGCCACAAGTAGCCATTTGTAAAGTTAAGTACAGGTTGTTCCCGAGTTACGATGGAGATGCGTTCTGATACCGTAACATGAAAATTTTGAGACGTAGGAGTCTTAGAAAATGCGATCAGTATGGATTTGTATACTGTAATTTGTTAACAATTCAACAAATTGCAGAAAATAATTTAGCAAAACAGAGTAGTGCCGAACTGTATAAACAATACAGCATATATCTATGTGACAGTGGGCATGCGGATGAGCATCAGTTCGCGAGTGGAAGGCGGAGCATACGCGGCACGATAATTAAAATATTCGTACAATTTTATTGTATAGTTATCGGCATTGTGAGATAAAAAAAAATCTTAAATGAAACCATTGTAACTCGTGGATCATCAGTACTTATGTGGGGTGAGGAGGACTGGGGTGCATTCAGCGTTCCAATTTAGCCCAAAGGAAATCAAGTTTGAGGTCAGAGCTTTATAGCAGGCCACTTAAGATCTTTCACGCCTTCCCATATCTTCATGGAGCTGGCTTTGTGTACAGGGGCAATGCATGCTGGAACAGGTGATAAATATTGCCAGAATAGTTGAAATGTAATGGGATGTGTAATGGGTTGTTCTACTGTAAAAGTGTGTACATTGTATTATCAATGCAGCTATTACAGAAAATGTAATCGAAACATTTGAACCAATCAGATTTGAGAATTCTATGGTGCTGTGGAATGATATCAGACCAGGCTCTACATCGAAATCTCCATTACATTCAAGATGCTGTCCATATCACAGTCACGTACATGAGAAGCTACATGGTGTTAAAATGTAGTTTTTGTTCCATTCTCTCTTATTTTGAGATACCAGTGTATATTCCTGCCCCACTCCCAGTGTTCCCAGGATAGTCCTCTGGATCCACAGTGACTCTGCCAAGAAGGAAATGGTAACTTTGAATGAATTAAAATGAATACCCGAGTTCCATCACTATAACACCAAAGGAGGTCGGCCCTTATTCTTGTCAAGGATTTCTAACTATGTAGTGAACAAACCTGCCAGCAAAGTGAAAAAAAAGAAGAGCCCCCTGTGGAGAAGAAGGAGCAGAAAAAAAATCAGCTTAGACAAATCAGTGTTTTGTGTTTAAAACTGCAAACAGTGCCAAGCAAGTGGTACGCTCGAAAAGCGCCTCCGATTCTAATGAATAACAAACACGCTCCATTTACATGATCGAAGTTCGCTAGAAAGGGAAACGGGAAAAAAAGAATATGAGCAAACAGCAACACTGTTTGACGATGCTATCGGTTTTGCTGCTCTCTGTTGCCAAAGCATTATCAGCTATTAGCCTGGAAAGTTTTTTTTTTTTTTTTTTTTTTAGCAAAATTAATACTTAAACCAAATAAAGCAGCGTCATGAATTGGCAGCGAAGGATTGCTTGTTTATTTTGTCACATTCAGCCGGGTGCTTCTGTAAAGATAACTAATCATTCAGCTGCTTAATTCAGAGGAGGAGGCAACCCCGAAACTGTACGAGTACCAAATCCTATTAAATTAGAGCCGTGTCTCAAGCACACACACACATACACACACAGAAATTCAGTCTGCCCTGAGGTAATGGAGTAATCCAAGCCAAGCTCACAGACGGATGAAAGAGGAAACGGAACACAATATAAAGAAGCTCGGCTTGTGTGTGGTGCTGTTCGATAAGAGGGGCACATTCGGCCTCTCCTCCCTTTCATCCTACTGCAAGGGCCGTCATCTCTGCACATGTCAAAAAAAAAAAAAAAAAGGAAAAAAATTTTTCTCCACCTGCACACAAGCAAAGCCAAACCAGACATGTTCTACTTTTTTTTGCGTTCAGACTAAATATAGTTCCGAGGATTTACTAGAATATAACTTTAGTGTAACTACTGAATAAAAGTAAGTAAATGGATTTCTACTGAACAGTAAACAGTAGTGCGCACACATTTTCTGTGGTAAAACAAAACAGTCCTGATCTGTATAACATTAACAACATTACCTTCTTCAATAATTTGAGCTACAGGAGCTCGTCTGTTGGACCGGACCACACGAACCAGCCTTCGCTCCCCATGTGCATCAATGAGCCTCGGCCGCCCACGACCCTGTCGCCGGTTCACCACTGTTCCTTGCTTGGAGCACTTTTGATAGATACTGACCACTGCAGACCAGTACACCACACAAGAGCTGCAGTTTTGGAGATGCTCTGACCCAGTCGTCTAGACATCACTTGCCCATTTTTCCTGCTTTTAACACATCAACTTTGTGTGCAAAACGTTCATTTGCTGCCTGATATATCCCACCCACTAACAGGTGCAATAATGAATTTAATGTCATAATGTTTTGCCTGATCCGTGTATTTTCTTTTTGTTGCATTTTTTTATTTTATGCATTAATTATTATTAAAAAGGTAAAGGGTTTTTTCTTGCTAACTACAGCACAGTGAAATGTTTTCTTCACATTTTCCAGCATTGTTAGGAAGCTCTGGTCAGCCATGACATAACACCTCTGGAGCACAGAGGGCTAAGGGCCTTGCTCAAGGCCCCAAGGACCCCCGACCTTCCAATTAGTAACCCAGAGCCTTAACCACTGAGCTAGCACTTCTCAACATTGTTATTATTATTACTATACTTATATTGTTAGTTGTAGTTAGATAGAAAGACAGACCTCAGTGCCCTTGCACATCACATGACATCACATTTCACAAACAATTCAAGTAACTTAAACATCCACAATCACAATTTAAGCTTTAGAATCCATATTAAACACCACTGTATTGCTAAAAAATCAAATCAATCACTCATCATCTCCAGACACACCGTGTCTCCGCCCTCAGGAAGCCCCTATGTATTTTATAAACCTTTTTCTATTTTCATGGGGTGTGGGAGGAAGACATGTTGATAAATTCCCTCCCCAGCTGCTGCTCCTGATGCTGAAGGGACTCGGGCTACATGTGACCGACATCTGGGGTGACACCGTGTAAATGTGACCGCTGCGCTCAATCTGTGACTGAGAGGCCACATTGACACACACATATGCCGCCATATGGCCCAAGGCTTGACGTTCTCAGTCATTATCAGAAAACGAGGTGAGGGTAGAGGGGGATTTGCTGGTCACCGAAGAGATGGATGGGTCTGGTTACATAGATGAATGTTCATCTAGTATCAAATTAGGGCTTACATTGACTGAACAGTAAAGAATAGTCATTGTAATGAAGCAGTGGTACTCATATACGAATATAGTTCAAGTTCAACCTAAAATATAAGTGTGCTGTGATCCAGGGGCCTGGGATGAGTACAAAACAGTCCAAATGATAACAGCAGCAGTTCTTAGAAACACATCCACAGTATTCAGCTTTTTTGTTGTTTTTGGGACAGCAAATTGTCCAAGTGTAAATGCAGAATTATCTTCAAGTAGTTTAGTAGTAAGCAGTGCTTAGTGGACTTGTGTTTGTACATTGATGATGATTTGCTACACAGACTAGGAGGAATGATGAAGCTTACGCAAGACATTTCAATGAGCTGAACTAAAACAATGCAAAACTTGTCTGGGCTGAATAGGCTGCACTGTACTAAATCCAATCAATGCCCTAAAGCATACAATATTTCTGGTCTAACATCCTAACCTGGAAGTTGGGTTGTTCTTTGATGAGTATCTGAATATTTTGTGCATGACAAAACACTGTAAAAACGAAGACACCTGTCAGACTCCTATTTACTGTAACTGTTATGTTGGTTTCAAAAAGCATATAGTGATCCGTATTAACTTTTGGGAGCGAAGTCAGAATGTTTGATCACCTGATTGAATGATGGTTGATCAGTTATTTTACATCCAGGTTGGCCATGAGCATCACAAAACCGAATAAAAAAAAAAAATAAAAATAAAAAAAGATGAAAAGAACTGTAAAATTTTGCAAAATCTAGTTTTAAGCACAATTATTTCATTTGTTTTTCTTTTTCAAAAGAAAATTAACCAAATGAACGCAATGCACACAGACCATGTTTGGGATAAAAATGTCCATTCTAGCTCACTGAAATGGACCAATATTATCCAACTGGAACATTAATGGGAGAGCAGAATCAGAATCTCTTTAATAACATGTATAATTTACATCCAGGAACTTGATTTGGGTTTGGTCTGAAAAGATTGAATTTTGTTTTAGTTCTGTTACATAATAGAAAAAAAAAACAACCACAAACACACACTCATGCACTAACAAGGGAGGCAACAGGGAAGCTTGTGACCGATGATCATCTCAGCAGAACGAATGACATGTTGTAGCCTTGACTTGGAAAGGGAAGAGGCAGATGGGAACCAGATGGAGATGGAGGTGGTAAGGATGCACTCTACAGTGGCTAAGAAAAAGTTGACCATGTTGACTTTGAGATGTTGAATATCCTGTAAGTTTCCTCATAAAAATAAGGGTTTATTTTGGTGGCTTTTGAAAACCTGCCATAAAATCATGCAGATAACTTTGGCATTGGCTTGGTTGTTGGTACTAGACATGCCGGTATGAGTATTCCAGAGATTGTTGATTTAGATGCAAAACTGCTCCTTGAGTTAGCATAGCCAGACTGGTTCTAGCTGACAGAAATGTACGTCAAGCAACCAGTTTTACCAACTATGGTGAGCAGGAAAGCATCTCTGAATGTATGTGGTATGTAGATATAGACGATATAGATTTAGTTATAATTAAAGATTTTCATGCCACACTTACAAGCTGGTATCAGAAAATGTCAAGTTTTCTAACATGCCAACAGATGGCAGCACAAGGCTTCACACACAGTCACAGGGAGCACCTACTTTCATAAGTCAGTGTGCCAAAAGACATCATCCTGTGTACATCGAGAGCTGTGCAACTGGCGCTATCCTGACCAAGTGTGTTTTCATCATGGACACCATCAATTTACATTTACATTTACCTTTGCGGCATTTAGCAGACTCCCTTATCCAGAGCGACGTACAAAAGTTCTTTGAGTCTCTAGTAATTAATAAATCTACACTGGTACGTCAGATTACAAACTTAATATAAATATAACCCTTGAATTCTACAAACTAATTTAAGTATTTCAGGAAGAGGTAGGTCTTCAGTCGTCGCTTGAAAATAGTCAGGGACTTTGCTGTACGGATATCTAGGGGAAGTTCATTCCACCACCTTGGTGCCAGAACAGAGAAGAGCTTTGAAGTGTACTTACCTCTCATTCTGAGAGAAGGTGGTACCAGTCGAGCAGTGCTGGAGGATCTCAGAAAGCGTGGTGCAGTGCTAGATGTGATGAGGTCACTGAGGTAAGATGGCGCTGGTCCATTTTTGGTCTTGTAGGCAAGCATCAGTGTTTTGAATCTGATACGTGCAGCTACTGCAGTGAGGGGAGCGCAGCAGTGGGGTGGTGTGGGAGAACTTGGGCTGATTGAACACAAGTCGTGCAGCTGCGTTTTGGATCATTTGCAGTGGACGAATAGCGTTCAGAGGAAGACCTGCCAGCAGAGAGTTGCAGTAGTCGAGTCTTGAAATGACAAGAGACTGAACAAGCACCTGGGCAGCCTGTGTGGACAGAAATGGTCGAATCCTTCGGATGTTGTAGAGAAGAAATCGACAAGAACGAGCCACATTAGCAACATGTGGGAAGATCTCATCATGGACACCAAGTTATAACAAAGAGCAAATGTGAAAATCTGCATGAAAAAAAATTTGCCTTAAAGACATTTGAGATGATTCAGCAAGTATACGGCAATGCTGCAATGAGGCATTCGAGGTGTTTTGAGTGCCAGGCGCGCCTCAAGAGCGGAAGAACATCACTGGAAGACAACGAGAGATCAAAAAGACTTTCAACAAGCTCAACCCCCGAAAATGTCGCAACTTGCACATGATGATCGTCAGAGAACAATCCACAACATTGCTGCCATTGTCAGCGTGTCATACGGAACAGTCCAGGCGATCATCACGTGTGGTTTGAACATGCGCCGTGTTGTTGCCAAGTTCATCCCCAGGCTGCTGACTCAGGAGCTGAAGGAACACAGTTTCGAAGTCTGCCAAGAACTCCATCAGCATGCCGTAGATGACCCGTCCTGCATGTTGAGGATCATTATGATACTTGGTGACGAAACTTGGGTGTACAGGTACAACCTTGAGACAAAGCAACAGTCTTCACATTGGAAGAGCCTATCATCTCAATTACCGAAAAAGCTGAGGCAGGTCCACAGATTGACCAAGACATTCACGGCATTATGACCATCAATAGCGAGTTCTACTGCCAGGTTTTTAGGCGTCCGATGGAGGACATTCGGCAAAAGCGGATCTGTGGAGCGCTAGTCTCAAAACGTTGTACATATGTAAATATCTTTGCTAATTATGTGCAGCAATTTCACTGCAATAGTAATAATAATAATTGTTACATGCACAATAACCTTTATAACTGTCTCATTGTAGTCTGACTTATTCTGCCATGTGTTTCATTGCTGCTAAAAATTTCATTCAGTATATAGTAAGATTTGAAATTCATTGATTGTGCAGCCTTAATACTCAATATATAACTTAGTATTTAACAATATATAACTTAATAGTTTATTTGACATTCATTTGACTGTGAGCAACTGCAACCCAACCATTTCCCTGTGGGTTCAATAAAGTATTTTGATTCTGATGATGTGGAACCTTGAGATGCTTAACAACAGCAAAAAAAAAAAAAAAAAATAGAAAACACATCAGGCACAGGTTCACCGTAACACAGGACATTTCATTTTAATTGGTCATGAGGTGTTGATTTAATTTCAGGGTATCAATTAAATAGTAGCTCCATCCCAACAATTTATATTTAGCATAAATATACATTATCGTTTCTATAGCAACAATTTTGAATACAACTTGTATAGTAGACTAATAAAACTCAAAGTTCATTGAAATGTAAAAATATTACTGCTTTCTGTCTTTGTGTTTAAAACTTATGGTGCTACACAGACCACAGTTTCTACTCTGACATTTTGCAACTTGTGCAAGCTCAAAGGTCATTAGGGTTAAAGCTGTAAGTTCAACGTGAACACAGTGTACAGTGACAAGACAATGGCGAGCAGGAAAGACACACGCTGCTCAGGTTTGAGCCACATGAGTTTTTCTTGTGTCCCCCCCCTGGAGCACAGTCTTCCTGCTTAAGATTTTTTTCCTTTTTTTGTTGCTCTTCCTCCATTGAAATGCGGACATTGATTTATAGGAGGGTTTGCTGTCGAAGTTCATTGGCAGATAGGCTACTAATGAGGGGAGCAGCGCCCCGAGCACCATGAGAGCTTTGTATGGATCTACGGGATGAAATCATATTCAGGTGTCAATCTTGCACTGTATTAATAAATCCCGCTGGAGAAGGGTTATTGTTGCAGGGCTGCTACCATGGCCACCCCGCCATTTCTCTCACTGTTTTTTTTTTTTTTCCCTCTTTCCTCTTCCTCTCTCTTTCTGCCTCATTCTCTCCTGAGAAAAAGAGAAGCAATCAGAGGCCTGTTATTAGAGCTGGGGGCTAAAGTGAAGGAGTGGGGCTCTAGCACCTCTATAGTAATTTCTCTCATTACACGCAGCACACAAATACAGAGAGAGAGAAGCATAGTGGGTCTGGGGGAAAAGAGGAGCAGAAGAATAAAACAAACCCAGAGGATGTTTCAGTGCCAAAAGATCTGCTGTCTGGATGCCCGAGGTGCATGTGGCACATGTCTCAAACAGAAAAATGATTGCTTAAATGCTCAGCAAGACAGAAAGACACATTACTGACCTTCACCATGTCCTAGATTTTTGGATTTTATGTGACAATATGACAATTCAGCCTTCCAAAATACTTAACTTTCACTTGTGGCAGGTGAACAACATTGTTTGTATTTGTATTTATTTTTTTTTTTTTCATTTATCTAGATAGACAACATATGTATGCTAATAATAAATCTAAATGATTATAGATACACAAATACTTGTAGTCATTATATATATATATATATATATATATATATATATATATATATATATATATATATATATATATATACATAGCAGAGAGGGTGTACTTACTTTTGTTGCTAGTTATTTTGACAATAATGGCTGTATGTTGAGTTATTATCGGAAGACACTAAATCTGTACTGCTATACAAGCTGCACACTGACTACTCTAAAATATATCCAAGTTTTATTATTATAGTGCTGTTCCTTTAAAAGATATACAGAAATGGTACTAGTAATAGTAGTAATAGCAATATTATTAACATTAAACTTTAAACACTTAATTTAAAAAAACCTATATAAATGTATCCTTTAATATGAATAATAATAAATGCATATATTTATAAATCACTTATTTTATAAATAAATGAATAAAAAAATAAAATTGAATTCAGAATATATCCAATCAATCTTATTTATAACGCATTAAAATTGCAGTTGTTTTTACAAAAGCTTTGCCGAGAAAGATTTTCATATATTAATTTGTTTGTTCTAATATTTGTTTCTATAAGAACATAAAGGATGTTTTCCATAAACAGGTTTTAAAATGTGCGCAATTGTTGGTATGGTAAAGCTTTCTCGATATGTCGATGTTCTTTAATACTATATCCAACTAGATATGAATCAAAATGTCAATAAAAAAAAATTATATATAATATATAATTGTATAAATTATACTTTGTAACTTGTTAATTAATTATATAATTGTTAGCATTAAAAAAATATGTTTCTTATATAAGAGATATAATGCTTCAGGACATGCAGATGTTGGAATATAATTATAACAAAAAGGCTTTGTGGGAAGCCACACCACAACAATATATTTTTTTTCTGACTTATATTTAGTAATTCCATATAATACATGTCATAAGCCAAATTAAATGCTCACAAATAATAATTCAAAACTCTTCAGTATGTGACTTTGTAGTGACAGGGTATGTAATGCATTGCGATAGCTTCTCACACACTTACACACTTGGTGCAGCATTTCACATGCAAGTTATAATGCTATTGAGTTTGGTATTCGAAGAGTAACTGTAGGAAGAGTAACTGTACATATGAACCATTATAAACACTTTGTTACACAGGATCATTCACTTCAGCATCCACATAATATTTTTTCAGCGTATATATTAGCAAAAGTTTGAATGGATTTTATCTACAACCAATATTGTTATTGTTTATACTGTACCCACTCATTCACTAGTAATTATCAGTTCTGTTCCATATGACTTTAATATTCTTACAGTACGTTTTTTTTCCCCCAAAAGTATTGAGCTCATCCGAAATTGAAAACCGACACTCTCAATGTCAAGAGTTCTTGCGAAGGCCCATCACATTTTGAGCCTAGATGGTTCTTAGCCAAGTAGACTTCTCAAAAAAAAGGACTTTCAAATTGCTTGAAGTGACAGTGAGGCTTAAAAGCACATAAAATAGCTTTCCTTTACAAATGGTGCTCCCTACACAGTGGACTAAATTGTAATGCTGTCACACCAAGTTTGAGGACTTCAAAAGTCTTGGGACATTCATCCAGGTTCTTATAGACCACCACTAACTCAAAGAAAGATGAAGGGGGTGTATATGTAATGTGTAACATCAGCCATTTGACTTATGTGTTATTCTGTTTTGTAGCATTGCCCATTAAGAGAGTGGTGGAAGCTTCCAGAATCGTGGAGTGTGCCCCTAACGAGGTCTTGTCTTTTTTACTCATTACACTCATTATATTCTCGTAATGGGCGCCGAACACTTCTGTGATTCGTTCACAGCCTAATGGAGAGACTCCTAACCATGGCAACGGCTCAACGGTGTCCGTGGTAACTGTCACCATCGACACCGAAACGGGAGTGAAGCACAACAAAGGCAATTATCCCTGTTTAAGAGCGAGTCTAGATAATTGCCTGGAGATGCAAGGAGGAAAAAGAAGGAGGAACAAGGACATCATTTTCGAAGGAAAAAGTCAGGAAGCGATAGAGCCAAAGAGGCGGGGACACATCTAAGCGGAGCGACGGAGCCTTCGCGCTGATGTGTGGTATTAAATTATCGCTGCCCGCTTTAGCTTAGCCCCCGAAAGGACAGCTAACAGTCTGACCTCGTGTTCTCATATCACGAGATGACAAGGGTGTATGAGCTCCGGGGCTGCAGGTCCTGCAACACTCAGCATACTGAAAAGGTTAGAGCTGTCACACAGGCTCACACTCCTCATCCACAGACAGTCATGAGAAACATTTTCATCTGAATAAGTGAAGGTGGAAAGCAAATAATTGTGGGTGAATTTACTAAACAATATGACATCCAAGTTGTCACTAGGTGGATCCGTTAAGGATCTGGAGCCAGAATTAAACCTGAGGTGGGCGTGGCCTACAGCATAAGCCCTGAAAAAGAAATTGTAACAAAAAAACAAAATAAACTGATGTATAAATGCCAGTATTTTTAGCATGGGCTTTGATTAATGGCTCTGACAGCTGCTTGAACTTAGCGATGCACCCAGCACCAGTCAAACATATAGTCATGGAGAGAGTGTGAGCCGCCATTAAAAATCTCCTTCCATCTTCTCTCTTTATTTTTTTCCTTTATCAGTATGGATTCTCGTATTTGTTATTGATTTTTTTTCTACTTTCAATTCATTTTGTCTTTAATAGGCTAAAACAGGTGAACATTGTCCATGCAATCATTCCATCCCTCCAAAACACACATCTACATGGCAGAAAGGTGTAGGGATGTAAGGAGGAGGAGATTTCAGCATGTAGGTGGGAGAAATGTGAAAAACAATCATGGCGAAATTCGAATTTTTCTAAACACACACTTAGCGTAATCTAGCGCCGAGATGAGCGGAAACAAAGGAAGTGTGTTCAGACAGAGTCTGGGTGTCTGTGTCTGCCCCGCACGCCCACGCAGGCAGCCCCCAAAAACCTGGCAACCGGCACGCTTTTTTTAGAGCACATTCTTCATTTCCTTGACATACAGAACGTTAAAGTTATTTTCACCCCGCTGTTGTTTGTGGAATTTGATTGGTCAGAATGTTGCTAAGCCAAAATTTCTGCTCGCTCCAGCAACAGCCGAGCGCCGGCCCCCCGCTGAGAGGAGGGGGGGGGGGGCGAATGCGTCTGATTGGCTCCTTCGCTTTTCCATAGTGCTCCCCTCATCCAGTGCGCTAATTTATTCCGAGTGTGTCACACTCCTGTCTGAAGTGTGCGTCTTGCGCTGCCTCACGGCTGTGGCATCTGTCTCACTCTAACAGTAAGGAAAGGTGGCAAAGCTAGGTGTGTGTGTGTTCTGACAGTGAATGCATGAGCCAATAAGTGAAGTGTGTACAGGAGGGGTTTGTGTGAATGTGCATGTGTTTGTGTGCGTTTGTGTGTTTGTGTGTGTCTGGCAAACAGATGCACATCTCAGTTTGAGGGGGGGACAGGGGGGATCAAGGGCACACCCGATGCCAAGGAATGAACATGAATCTCTGTCAAACTTATTCACAAGTGCATTGAAAACAGGCAAATTAAAAAGAGGACATTCAATTCATGATTTAAGCTGTTCAAGCCGATTAATTAAAACAACAACAACACAAAAAAAGAAGAGAGGAAAAAAAAAATAGAAAAATGTCAAAGCCATTCAGAGCAGAGACAGAAAAACACAAAACTGGCCCAGTGCCAGACACCGCATGTCTCCACTCCCAGCGAGAACGCAATCGACAGGATAAATTTATTCCGTTCGAATAATTTAATAAATTGATTATTTATTCATTTAAACGGAACCGAGTACAACAATCCGTTACGCAATACGCACTGTATCGTATTTAACACACTATAGCATTATCGTACAAACAAACCAGTCTCCGATTGGATGCCAGGGCTGTGCCATGCAGGTTCTAAGTTAAACATCATTTAATTAAGAATCGCCTAATGCTATTCGTCACATGCTGAATGGATGCAATCGATTATCAAATAAAAAAAAATATATAGTTTTAAATCGAATGATTTTGCAGAAATATAAGGAGAGAAATGCTGACTGAAGATCTGGCTGGGTTTGGAACTCAATTAAATATAGGCATATGAGTATTATTTTTTTTTACGCTGATCTCACAGGACAAACCCGAGCACTCATTAGCTTTTATTCTCCTCTGAAATGAATGGGACCTAAAAGCATGAATAAGCTCTGCATTTGAGTCACAGCATGTATTTCATCTACAGGCAATTTACCATTAGGCATGCACTGAATATTATGCGTAGTGATGTCAGTTTTGTATAAGACTAAGTAACATGACGCTATATATAAGTTAATATGTTACTATACTTAAGTCATCTGTGTAACTACATTATTTTGTCTTTCTACAACCGTATTAGGTTTAGTCTTTAATCAAGTGTCTCTAGACCATTGTCACTGTACTTAAACCTTCCATGTCAATGTACTATCATGTTATATAAATAAAAACATGACTATGTGCTCACATTTGTCATTGCATGTCATTATAAGTCATTATATGTTTATGATACTGAACAAAAGTATATACTTAAGCTTTCACTGTAATATTGTTACCTGCCACTAAACTCATACTAGTCTATATGCTGTGCCACTATACCCCTGTGAGATTTTATTATGTACTGTCTTTGTTAAATTGCTCTATGACTGTGAAATTGTACTATGATACTATTACTCATCGATGCTATGCCACTATACTACAATGTGTCCATGCCATGCCTCTATAATTATAACTGATCATTTATCTTCACTATGCTACTACATCCTATACTCCTGTGAGTCTCTGGTCCACCCCTATACTACTATATCAAAACCGAATCAATGCTGTATCAATGCTGAATTTTACTATGACTGTGAAAATGTTCTATGTCACTTTATTACCAAGTGTCTATGCCATGCCACTCTATTCTTATGGGTCTATGCATGTTACTATACTCTTTGTCTATGAGATGTTTCTATGCTATTATGCATTAATTCTGCTCTACCATTATATAGACTATGATAGTCTACAAACTGACTATACTATTATATAATTATACTTCAGTGTACCACATCACTTAATCCTTTTAGTCCTTTAGTCTACAATAGTACGTGTCTATGCCATGGCCCTACACTTTCACGTGTCAGACCCATGTTGCCATGCTGCGATGTATCTCTGGAGGTCTGCTTTGGAACTATATGATATATACTTTGACAGACAAATTCACTAAATGCCATTAATCTTGCTTGATTATCATTGGATTATCACAGAGTTCAGTGGCATGGCATAGGTACCTAGTAGCTACCTAGATCTACAACAGTGGGCCTATGCCATGCCACTATGCTCCTGTGAGTCACAGCCTTCTCACTATCCTGTGATGTATCAGTTCAATAGTCTACTCTTACAATACTATTCTTGATTATATCTCATTCTACTATTCCACTATTCTACTATGTACCACAGGACTATAATAGTCTACTATGTTATTATTCAAATATGTAATTTTGCTTTAACTTACAATATAACAATATTACTTGGTACTTATACCATACCACTATACAACAATGTATCTATAATGAAGTTTGCACTATAAGATTTTGATAATCAAGCACTATTACTATACAATTATGCGATTATACCCACTATACTACTATGTACCTATCCTATAATCATTACTATGCTATATATGCTACACCATCCCAAGGCATCCTGAGGTTGCGCCAGCTTCAGTCGTGTCCCACCTCGTAAAGATTGTGGACCTTTAAAGAAGTAGATGCCGACCCCGCAAACATCCCGAACCATCTAGAGACGTACCATCACCGTTTGGATCCCACTTCAAGTGGACATTGAATTAAATTTGAGTGTTTAACAGCTCTAGCATGGAGAAGATGGTGTTGGATCTGTGATGATCTCAAATGTTGTGCTATTTTATGAGTTGCTCAGTAGCTCCTGGTTCAACAACTTCCACAACTGTTAGTTCTCACTATCTGGTGTTCTGTGTTGTTTTAAAGACTATAATCACACTCTTGATGTCACCCAAATGAGGATGGGTTCCCCTTTTGGTCCTTCTTAAGGTTTTTTCCTCATAACATCTAAGGGAGTTTTTCCTTTGCTACAGTTGCCCCAGGCTGCTCATCAGGCATAAATACACGTTGCTCACCTTAACTCTTAAATTCTGTAAAGCTGCTTTGAGACAATGTCCATTGTGAAAAGCGCTATAGAAATAAACTTGACTTAACTATGCTAAAAAAAAACTAGTCTATATTATACTGTTACTGTAATTAGATCTGGCACTATAATACAATGCACCTGTGCTAAGTTTGTTGTTACTATACTTCTAAGAAACTATGACACTATAATACTACGTGTTGATGCAGTCATTTGCTGTTACTATTTTACTATGCTTTT
This sequence comes from Silurus glanis, assembly GCA_014706435.1. NCBI lineage: Eukaryota > Metazoa > Chordata > Actinopteri > Siluriformes > Siluridae > Silurus > Silurus glanis. The sequence continues at coordinate 1,658,522 of JAAIIK010000100.1, forward strand.
TTTTTTACTATGCAGGTGCATTTAAATGTATACTATAATCTACTCTACTATGCACCTTTGCCAAATTCTGCTACAGTAACACTGTATTGCTACTGTAATTAGTTCATTGTACTGCCTGTTATGGGTCACAGGTAAAGTTTCCTTTTGCTATACCACTATGTAATTGTGATATGCCAATACCACTGTTTGTCTATGCGAGTGTATCTGCCTATACAATGACATTTTCACTACTTTTTACTTGTGCTTCATTGTGACTGTGCTGCCAATAAACTGCTTGTAAACTGCCTATATTGTTAATGCAGTGCTGTGACTATCTGCTGCTGTGCTTCATACCAAAATCATACAGCTACAGTATATCAATACCGCAACAGTGTCCCAGCTGTGCTGATACTGATCTACCACCCAGATAATATCTGGACAGCAGTAGTCCTGTGAGAGGATATTACCACCTAAGGCCATGCTAGAACCATTGCTTTGTGAGTCCATACTTATGCAATATTTAGTCAATATTGAATCTTGGTGGAAGCTTTCATTCTTCTATGAGAAGCCAGAGGTTATGCACTACATGTTGTTTGAATAACCTTGGTGAGCTTTATCCATGAATACACTGCAAGTGGTGAGACCATCATACCAAACTGCTTCTGAACTAATTCAACCTTGTTCAACTTGTGTAATACATCATATAATTGATCCACTTCAGACGGGTAAAGCACCTCGAGCGTTAAGTGAGTATCTACTTCTGTAAACTCACTCATTGGGAGGATATCGATTACTTTTACTCTCTGCAGAGACAAGAAGAGATTTTTATTTTAGTATATTTACCGGCTCGAATAGTTAAGAAATTTAAGATGTACTTGCATAGATGTATTCTGTGATAAGAAATGTACAATATTAAGCTAATTTCATAGACTTGAGTTACAATAACAAATTGCAGCTTCAGCTTATGAGACTCGTAGTGAAAGTTGTTAATAAGAGAGATTAGAGGAGAATGGACAGAGTTGACAGGAATTCTACATTAGTTCAAATAGCCAACCTTTACAAATGTGCTGAACAGGAAAGCATCTCTGGAATGCATGTTGAACCTTAAAACTAACCCTAACCCTAACTTTTAAAAACGCAGAACACTATATGGGGGTCCAGTCCTGTTAGTCACCAATAGGAAGCTAAGGCTACAGTGGGCACAGCCTGTGTTTTTTGTGCAGACATGTAGATGATAAGGTCAGAATTTTGCATTGCGAGGATAAATTTATGGATGCAACCTGCCTGACAATTGATAGATTGGTGTTGGGATTTTTTTTCTCTCCACACACTAATCCCCTTAATAACAATTTACTATCATTTAATATCAAATGCTGAACTATTCCTGAACAAGTGCCACAATTTACCCATCTAATAATGGATTCCGCTTGCATTATCATTCACAAGTCATTTCAAACTGGTTACACAAACATTGACAATGGGTTTTCTGTATTTCAGTGGCCTTCCTAGTCACCAATACAACACCATTGACATGTGGTAGAACAGGAGATGTGCAGCATGACAATGAAGTTGACAACTTTGCAGCAATTTTGTGATGCAATCAAGTCAACATGGGTCAGAAACACAAATGAATATTTCCATGCAGGAATTGAATTGAATGAAGGAAGGAAGGAAACCACTATTAAATGTTGATATAAATATTTGCTTTTGTCATTTGTTATTATTAAAGTAGTTTCCACTATTTAAGTACTTATCTATCTATCTATCTATCTATCTATCTATCTATCTATCTATCTATATACACAGTGCAACCCTCGATAAACGTGGGGGCTACGTTCTATAACGTAACAAAAAATGGCGAGGTTTTGACTCTCCTTTTAATGGATCCTTTTTCAAAGGGAAATTGTACATGTACTGTACTGTAAACTAAACAAAAACTTTGAATTACTTGTCATAAATGTTTTATTTACTAGTTTAAATGAATAAAACAATAATAAAATAGTTTTTCAAACATTTTTATGTAATTCTTTAGTACAAACTCTGTTTTGAAATGTTGAAATGTTTATTTGG
>JAAIIK010000100.1:1676237-1686762 GCA_014706435.1 Silurus glanis
ACACACACACACACACACACACACACACACACACACACACACACACATCTCTCTACCTGACTGAGCACACAGATGAGATGAGCTGTGCTTCCCCTGTGTATACAAACACGCCTCAGTGGCCACACTTTCGGCTCTCTACTCGAATCTTCCTTACACAGGACAGAGTGCTGAGTCTAATGAAGGCAATGTGTGTGTTTGTGTGTGTGTTTGATTCATATCCATATTTCATTAAAGTTGACAGTGACAAGAAGGCCCCAAGACATGTGTTTTCTCTTACCCCCCACCCCCCCACACCCACCACTCCATTCATATTTCAGCACATTACAGCAAAAAAGTCATTACAGAGTCGGAGAGTAAAATCGTCCTCTTCCTCAGTTCCGAAACGTCCAATTCGGCCTCGTCTCCATCGTGCACCTTTGTATTGTTTTGCCTCGTGTGACTACCGTCGAACACGACAGTGACGGGAACTGTCCGACTCCTTAAAAAGAAATACATGACGTCAGGTACACGATAAAGCCACAACCTGAAACCGAATAAACAAATTCTGTTGTGGTTGGAACGCTTTAAATGCTGGTGTTTCATTTGTTTTTAGTTTTTCCTACCAGACAGAACTAAAAACCTCTTTGGTCCAAGGCTGCTAGAAACCAATTTAAGGATTATCCTCAGCTTTGATAGCGTTTCACGGGTTCAGAGTCTACAGTGGAAACATACGGTCAGATTCACGATGGATTCAAGATTGGATTTTTTTATCCACAGACATGTTACAGATGCAGATTTTCAATCCCTAATGAGCAAAGCAAAAGCAGCAATAAAAAAATAAATGGAAAAGATGATACAAAGAAATAGATGAAAACCAGACTCGCAAGTGACCCCAGATAGATGATTACGGTGCATGAATGGATTTGCTGAATGGATGTTCAGGATGAGTATACTGTAAACAAGGATGATCACAGAAGAGTTTATCGTTACAGCAAAAGTTCTAAGGTGAAGATCTACAGCGTCCTTTATTAGCTTCAAGATGGACCACTGGGATGCAAGCTTCTAAACAAGCTTCGCTTCAAAAAAGCTCCAGAACAAATGCATACAAACAACCTACTACTAAACTTTACCATATGCTACAACACTCCAACATACATACACTATACGGACAAAAGTTTGTGGACACATGCCCATAAAATTCCTGTGCTCTATTAGCATCCCATTCAAAATTTAGTCCCTATTTGATGTTAAATAGCCTCTACTTTTCCGGAAAGATGTCCATCCAGCTAGAAGGGTGTTAGTCAGCTGTTGATGTAAGTGAAATGAGGTGGCCTGGGGTGCAGTCAGCACTCATATTCATCCCAAAGGTGTTCAGTATGGTTGAGGTCAGAGCTCTATAGCAGGCCTTCTCAAGATTTTCCACTCCAACCCATGTAAAGCATATCTTCATGAAGCTGGCTTTGTGCACAGGAGCACTGTCATGAACAGGTTTAGGTTCATGTAAAGGACAAATTACTGCATCTAAAGACACCCTATACAATTGTGTGCCTCTAATAGTTTGGGGAAGAACCACATAAAGTCAGGTGTCTCAATACTTTTGTTCATAGACTGGTGGATGGGATGGACTGGTGAGTGACTGTTTAAATCTTAGGTTCTTTCGAACTGTTTGTGTAAAAAGACGTTGATGTCAAACAGAAGATAAACATGGAGGTATGAAAAAACTCCAGTGTGTATTTACTTTGTGCAGAATCCAACATATTGTCAAAAATACATCACATAAGCAGTCCATTATGGACACTAGGGGAGACATACACACGCTTTTCTCCCTATAATATGTATAAATGCATGCGCTGATGTATAAATAATGGTGTACACACCAACAGAGGAGACGGAGAGAAAGAAAGACCTTTCAACCCTCTGGGCTAAATCAGGCTTCAATACGACTCTCCTGGGGTGAGCAGATGCATTATTTAAAACTAGTGCAAGGTGGAGGAGGAGAATCGAGGATGTGGCTGCGTTTCAATTTCAGTCAACTATGCACTTAACGCGCGCCATGAGGGCATGTGTATGCGTAAATCAAATATACAACGCGACGAAATGTGCGAGCTAGTTTCCTCCTCCTGGCCTCAGAACATGCCGGGGCTTTATGATTCTCCGTAGTTCAGAAAGCACCACGAGGCGTCGTAAAAAACGGCGTAGCTCCATCAAGACCGCATTATGTGTGCACACACTCGTTGACAAGTTGCTTTGAAGAACGAAACATCTGCATTCGAACATGACTCGTGGCAACGAGGGAAGATTTTCATGTCGCACACCATTCCAGCTGCACTTAAAATAAACTCCTCGCCTTGATCCTTCGGCATCTCTGTCCACTTTCTTTTTTTTTTGTTTTTTTTTTTTTTTACAACAACAAACCCGAGCACAGACAAATGAGTGCTATTAAATGCCCAGAACTGCAGCGTGCTTCAAAGTCTTTAGCAGTACCAGAAAGGGGAAAAAAAAATCTGAAAGACACATAGAGCTAAAGAAACATGAAAGGTTGCACTTACTGGCAAAGATTAAAGTGAGATGATTTCTTGGCTGCATCTCTAATGCCAAAGCTTCAGAATAGATATTAATTACGAAAGTGTCTATAAAGAAAATGCGCTAGAAAAAGAGCCGGGGCTTTGAAGGAAAGCTAATCCTCAAAAGCTTCTGATTCTGTGATGTTGCATAAGAATGTTTTGACATAATGAGAACAAAATAAGTGGAGCTCTTTTCCCTGTGAATGTGTTTGTGTTCATGTAATAATACGGAAAAGTGCTGTATCTGCTGCTTTCGATTATTTTTTGACTGAAATAAGGGGAACGTTTTTGTCAGGAGGCAATGTACCGTAAAACACAAAACACAGAGGTTGTGTCAAGAACGAACTTTACAGACAAAACATTACATGTAGCTATAATTCCTGAGGTAAAAAAACAATAAAACTGGTGGGAAAATAAAGAACTTGGTGGGGGGGCTGGAGGTAGCCGGGTCCCCATCACCAATCACCCTTCTCATTTTTGATTACTTACCTATAAAAGCTTGTGTTTTATAGTCTTGGAGAAATTATATTTGGGTCCAAAGAGTACAAGTTACATAAAGGAAAAACACTTGACTTGAAAAGAATGTCATAATAATCATCATCCTTGACAACACATTGAATATACAGTTACAAGTAATTAGAACATTTGGAGTTAGGGGTTCAAACCTGCATGAAGTTTATATGTGCTTCTTGTTTTGGTTTACTTTGGGTACTCGCTTTCCTCCGCCAGTCCAATGTCATGCACTGGAGGCTGAATGGCATTTCTAAATTCTTTGCAGTGTCTGATTGAGAATGGGTGTGTTAAGTTTTGCCATTTAATATTCCCTTTCCAAGGCTTTTTCACAACCTTGTGTAGGACAAACAGTATAGAAAATGGATAAACGGATGGATAAATGGATAGATAGATAGATTGAAGGAAGTATTGCTTTGTTTTCCTACACATCCACTAAAATGTCATTGATGTGGTTATGTTAGTTTAAGGTGTTAAGATTCAGGGTTTAAGTGCTTGAGACTTTGTATACTCTATATACACTGATCAGGCATAACTTTATGGTCACCTGACTAATATTGTGTTGGTCCCTTTTTTCTGCCAAAACAGTTCTGACCCATCGAGCATTAACAACTATAACTTCTTCAGTAATTTGAGCTACAGGAGCTCGTCTGTTGGATCGGACCACACGGACCAGCCTTCCTTTCCCACATGCCTTAAATGAGCCTTGTGACCCTGTCGCTGGTTCACGACTGTTCCTTTATTGGACCACTTTTGATAGATACTGACAACTGCAGCCTCATTGGCCACTGTCTAGACATCACAATTTCATACATTTTCTATGTAGATGATAGACACATAACCATTCTCCAACACTTTCAGTTCATCACTACATTATAAACCCTCTCTGGCCACTGCTTTCCGATTTTACTTGAGTAAGCCAACGCGATTGGCGTCACTTCCGTCGATCCGAAAGTGATCAAAGTGTGAGAAAGGAAGAGAACCGAGTGTCATGTCACAGCATATCAAAGCAAAGAGCAATGATTTGTAGCACGAGCTCAGGCCTGTACAGCCGGGAACCCAATCTGTACCATATGACTCATTGTGCTGTGTGTGATGAAGAGCCAGGGGTTTATGTGTGTGTGTGTGTGTGTGTGTGTGTGTGTGTGTGTGTGCGCGAGTGTTGATTCCAAATGGATCTTTTTTCCCCTGAAACTAATGATCCAGCAGAGCCGAGTCAAATCTAAATGACCGGCTAAATGACTCTTCATTATCAGCGGGCCTGCATGTGGAGTCAGCGAGGACGATTTTATCGAGTGTATCGGTGTCCTCTAAACATTCCGGAGCACCTCTCAGATGTCCATACGCTCATCAATACAATGTCAAGAGCTCCATATTCAATATGTTTATTGAAGCACTGATAACATTAACCAAAACAGGCAACAATATTAAAGCTGTTGGAAAATGAATAACGTTCTCTTTCAAGAAGAAAATACGTTTTTTTTAAAGATTACTTCCTTTCATATTCTTTGTTTCAGGCCATTGCCATGTTAGATTTGAAATTTCTCTACGTTTTCTTCAAGTTTAAGTCCACAATTTTAGGTCATACTTTTGTCAAAACGCTCACTCGAGCAGATCAATTCGAGAAACCTATTCACATTGTAGTATGGACTGCACAGAGCTGTTAGAAAACTGTTTTAGTCATGTGACCCATTCAACTCAAAGCAAGTAAGCTGTTGGAGGATGCACTTGCACTGATGGTTATCTATAAGTACTGCATTATCAGAACTGTCAGTTTTTATATCATCCGTATATGTTACACACACTATTGCTGCTGTATATTGTACAAAAGTTCTTAAGTAACTCTTTATCGTACCTGATGCACAATACTGTTATTTGCACTACCATGCACTCACACTTTATATACATTTCTGATCTGTTATATACTCTGTATTCCTATTTAATACTCGTACTGTCTATAATTGTCTCACATTGTTTGTATTGTCTCGTATTGTCTGTTTTGTCTTGTCTTGTCTGTTTTGTCTTGTCTTGTCTGTTTTGTCTTGTATAGTCCAAGCTAAATGTGTAGTGTTATTTATGTCTGTACGTTTGAGAGTCACTAACGGCTGGAACCAAATTCCTTGTGTGTGTCAACACACTTGGCCAATAAACCTGATTCTGATTCTAAAGATGCTCATACAGGTTTGGGTCTCCTAGTTCAAGTGAAGAAGGAATTTAATGCAACCACCTCCACAGGCAATAACCGGGTGTATTGAAATGCTTTTATTTGCTTACAGAGCTTGAATGTATGCTTCAGGTTTTTGTCTTGTTGTATGGTGAAGTTGGTTCCAATAAGCCACAGTTCAGGCAAAACTGCATGTATGGAAATGTAGCCATGTTGATTCAGTATTATTTTCACCTGGAACAAGTCTCCAAACTTCTCTGCTCTAAAACAACCCAAAACCATTAAGCTTCCACCTCTGTGTTTGACTGGGTGTGAGGCAGCCTGCTAACATCTTCTCTGCCGTTCTCCATCATATATAAATTCTACTGTCAGAGCCAAAAATGTCAAATTTGTTCTCATCTGTCCACAAAACTTTCTTTCAGTCATTCATTGTCCAATTTTTATGTTTTTGCCTCTAATCTAGTTTGCTGCATAGTTTATCTTTAGTCAGTGCCATTGTATCTAAACCATACAACATAGCCGGTCTCACCACTGTCTTATAAACGTCCCCTAAATACTTGCAGATCCCCTTCTATCACAGTTTAGTTCCATTAATTAAAACACAATTGTTTTCAAAAAAGAAGTTCATTCCATCAAAGGAAACAAAACGCTTTTTAGGTGTCAGTGTGTTTCGGTTGCATATCACATCTTACACACTATCTAACTCAGATTCATCGAGTTCATTGGCCTATTGACGAGAGGAGGGTGAGATGAGTGTCATTATAACCACATTAGACTGGCCTTGTGTTACCCAGAGATAGCCTCTGACCTATTGATTGCCGTTTCCCTTCTTATGATCATCCGGTCTCTGTGGGGAACACAGCACTTTAAGCACTTTTATACAAAGTAAATTACAGGTGAGGCCTAATCCAATTCCAGTGGGTTTCCAGGAAGAACAGAAAAGAGCAGTGTAAGCGGTGTAGAAATTCACTAAAATCACGTTTTCCACATTGTCTTGATTTTATTTAAAAAAACATCCTACAATAATACACAACCTCTTTCAACAATGTTAAGTAATGATACTTATTCCACTTGAATGGGGAACTGGCATTAAGATAAGTTCCTGCTGCTGAAAAACATCCCACAGCATGATGCTGCCACCACCATGCTTCACTGTAAGGATGGTATTGGCCAGGTGATGAGCAGTGCCTGGTTTCCTCCAGACATGGCGCTTGGCATTCAGGCCAAAGAGTTCAATCTTTGATTCTTATGGTCTGAGGGTCCGTCAGGTGCCTTCTGGCAAACTCCAGGAAGGCGGAGTGGCTTCCGCCTGATTGATGGAATGCTGCATAGATGATTGTTCTTCTGAAAGTTTCCTCTCTCTCCACAGGGACATGCTGGAGCTCTTTCAGAGCAGCTCCCTGACTAAAGCCCTTCACTCCCAATCGCTCAGGAAGAGTCCTGGTGGTTCCAAACGTCTTCTAATTATGGATGATTGAGGCCACTGTGCTCATTGGGACCTTCAATGCTGCAGAAATTTTTCTGTATCCTTCCCCAGATCTGTGCCTCGATACAATCCTGTCTCAGAGGGCTACAATTCCTTAGACTTCATGGCTTGGGTTTGTGCTCTGACATGCACTGTTAATTGTGGGACCTCATATAGACAGGTGTGTGTCTTTCCAAATCATGTCCAATTAACTGAATTTTCCACAGGTTGACTCCAATCAAGTTGTAGAAACATCTCAAGGATGATCAGTGAAAACAGGATGCACCTGAGCACAATTTTGAGTGTTTAATGGTAAAGACTGTGAATACTTATGTACATCTGACTTTTTTTTTCTTTCTTTCGGTTTTTATTTTTTAATACATTTCAAGCAAACTTCTTTCATATTGTTATCATGGGATATTGTTTGTAGAATTTTGAGGGAAATAATGAATTTAATCCATTTTGGAATAAGGTTGTAACATAAACAAATGTGAAAAAAGTGAAGCGCTGTGAATACTTTCCTGATGCACTGTTCAAACAATCAAATAGCACTAAGTAAAATTGCACAATATGTTATAGTTTTACAAAAATGTAAGTTATTGTTATTGCACAGTTTTAAAAACAATATTAACAGTGTGCATTAAGTCTAATAGCAGCAAGAAGAACAGAGCTGCTGTATCGCTCCTTCATGTAACATTCTGTCAATGAGGGAGCTGCTCAAAAACTGTTTCTTACAGGGGTGACAGTAATTCTACAGCAATAATGATAGCTTAGCTACCATCCTCCTTTCTCCCACTTCCTATACTGTGTACAGAGGCCTCCCCAGGGTTAAGCTGACCTTCCTGATTGACTTGTCCAGTCACTTCCTGTCTGCAGCAGACCACTCCGTAGAAGATGGCTGAGGCCATGCTCTGTCATTCCTTCTAAAATGATTATTGATTATAAACTGCCTGATATCAAACTGAATTGCTCATTGACCATGTTCAATTGAGGAAATACAAAGAATTTGAATCAAATGCTACTGGATAGTTATATACTTCACGATTAAAAGGTCACATTTCACACTGATCTACTTAACCAGTGCATTTCAGCTGCAACAAGAGCTCTGGATGGTTATAAAGAACCAGTTTAATGTGCAGAAAACCTTTCAGATCGTTATACTGAAATTTAAACTCTGTTATTTGTTTAAGAACAGCCATCGATAGGAATCTTGTGAACAGTCAGAAATTGTTGCCTGATCAACGGGTTAATGCATTTGTCAATAGGGAAATGCATGTTTCCGTAGTTTTGATGCTAGATATGTTAAATCCTGGGTTATTTATGATGTAGTCGCTTAATGTCCCAGGAGTCTTGTCCTGAACCATTACAGCTTTTCTCAGTTGCTTTGGAGCAAATCATCCTTAATATTTGGAAACCAGTAAGTGCATTTCTCAAAACAACTTGTACAAACAGCACAATAAATTGGATTTCTTGCAAAAACCTGTACTTTTCTCAAATTCATTACTTCATCTCTCAAAAGTAAGTGTTTGTGTCACTGAAAATGTCATTCCTATCAGAATGAAAAGTCCCTTTGTTATTGTTTACAAACAAGATCGTCAAAATGTTTAGTCATGTTTTCAGTATGACGCTGCACAGTTTCAGTATTTACTGATATAAAGTACAATTTGGATCCCAGTGACTGAAAATGCACAAAATTTGCCTCCTGTTTGGCATCTATGAATTTCAGCAGCACAAATGTATTTATTTGATGGCATATTTGATTTATATTGATTGCAAGAGACAAGACAGGATTCACACTTTTACTGTACTATACAATTGTTCGTTTGTTTCTTAGTTGTTTATCCACTCTCCAATTGACGGCTCCCAAGATGGTTTAACCATTTTGCATTGAATGACTTATGCAATGATTATTGATGCCGAGATGTTTTGGGGGTTGAGACTTTTCAGGTGAAACCAGTATAATATATTTTGATTAACATGAACCTAAACAATTGATAATGTAGGAAACACCAGACACTTGAACACAATCTATTAAATGAATGTACAAAAGCATTCGCAATTTGATCAAAGCAACAAGAAATGTTCTTATGATGTGCACAAATGACTAAATGATGTTGAGGTTGAACAAAGGGTTTTGAGAATTTCATTTCTGATCTGAGAAACGCTCAAAAGGAACTGAGCAAAACTGTAAGTAAAAATAGCATGTCTAATAAATCTAATAAATCCTCTCTCTCACTCTCTCTCTCTCTCTCTCTCTCTCTCTCTCTCTCTCTCTCTCTCATGATCATGTCTCTTTCTGCTCTCCAGATCTGCCTAATTTTCTGATGGAGTTCGGATCAATTGGAAATAACTCACTGTTGTTGAGCATGATCCACATTCGTTCTCAAGTCTCCATCTGTTAATATTTGATAACTTCAACAATGATGAAACTCATAAGAAAGAATACCCGGTGTCACCCAGATGACGGGTTCTCTTTTTAGTCTGGTTTCTCTCAAGGTTTCATCCTCAAATCATTCAGAGAGTCTTATTAAAAGGCTTGCAACTGACTTACTCATTAAGAATAAAAGTATAGGGACAAATTTGTGATTTTTACATTGATATTTTAAATCTAAAATGTAACAATTGATTAAAAGACACACAGCTCTCCAATAGGATCAAAAAAAAATAATTCCAAATGCCCAATTGGGCAACTGTCAATAGAAACTATAGAACATAATTTGTAATTGAAAAGTAAAGTGACATCAAAATTCACTGAGGTAATAATTTGTGATTAGTATTTTCTCCAGAACATTCTGAAATTTTATAATAAATAGAAAATCTTATAATAATAATAATAATAATAATAATAATAATAATAATAATAATAATTATTATTATTATTTTTTTTTAAGTTATTATTATTATTATTATTATTATTATTATTATTATACATTTTATTTATTATGACCAGATCTCTCAGTGACATATCTCATGTATCCCTGTTAGTCTTTTTTTATGCACATATTATAAATAGTATTTATTTATTTATTTATTTATTTATTATTATTATTTTTATTTTTTTTTATCCAACACTGTTTTGTCTGCGCTGTGCTGTTTACTGATCACCAAGAATCTTTTTCAGGATAATGAGTACAGAACCTTCAAACCACTTACACGCCCACACAGGGTTCATTTTACACTGATGATTGGAGATTTGTATGCCTGCAAGCAGACACACACACACACACACACACACACACACACACACACACACACACAGTTTACTAAAAGCCATAAAAGGAAAGGAAATATAGAATCTAGAGCATGCAGCTCTGTGACAATGTCTGACTGAATAAATGACAGCTGGTCAATTAGACAGTTCTGCTGAAACAGCAAATTAGAGCACGCTTGGAAAATTGGAGCATTAAGTGGAGTTTAGATAATTGGAACATTATGTGGGACACTAAAGATCAGTGATTAGATTAATTGTACGTCTACAAAATGCCCTCATTTACTAAGAAGTGAGAGGATCTCACTGCACTTTTTTTTAAAACATACTCTTTCAAGGTGACATATAGCCCATGTTCCATGTTATCCCATGTATATCCTATATTACCACAACACTTTATATATTTGTTCATACTGTATACAATGTTATCATTTTTAAACAGTTTTAAAATGTTACTTTCTTTGACTTATATTATATATTATTTGCATTTTAATTAATCAGTTTATGACCTGCATTTACATTAGACCTTATGTTTAGCTGGGTTTTATTGTGTTTGAGGGAGTATACTGATTATTTTACAACCATATTGATAGATAGATAGATAGATAGATAGATAGATAGATAGATAGATAGAT
>JAAIIK010000100.1:1686772-1706445 GCA_014706435.1 Silurus glanis
ATAGATAGATAGATAGATAGATAGATAGATAGATAGATAGATAGATATGATGAACCCTCTTGCCCACATAAATGAAAAGGTGCAGGCTATTTGTTGGTACCTCAAATAATGAAGACTGCAGCAGGGGGCAGTGCTTATTCTTACAAAGTTCCACAGTTTGGAACAGCCTTCAAATTAGTTTTCGGGTCTTAGAAACTCTCAGTCTAAGTCGAGGCTGAAAACATACTTATTTACTCATGCCTTTTATCGGTAGGTTTTCTTAGGTAAAGGAGCAGATCTGGAGAAATCATGAATATAGAGTGTTCAGTGAACTGGTATAAATATGTATGCTCTCGTCCCCTCACTGTCACGCATTCGCTCAGGTTTGTTGACTGTGGTGTGACATTTGGTGACAATTTGCTGCTTTAGTCGGAAGAAAAAAAAATAAAAAATGTGAGAACAAATAAAGGAAATAACAAATCAACTGAGGAAAATGCAGTTATTACAGGTTAACAACTTCAATCTGTCAACTTTGAACAAAAAATTGCTGGAGAGCATAGCAACAAAACAGGGTGAAGTATAGGATGAAAGACAGATGCCAAAGCGGGTGCCAGTTTTTAACTCGCCCATTTCTTGGCCTAGTCCTTTCTCCAGAGAAGGGCCTCGTTTTATAGAGGAAGGAGAATGTGAACTGTTCCCCCCATCTGAGGCACCATATGTTCAGAGAAACAGTCAAATTTTCACAAAGATATTAAGCTTTTTTTTCTATGCATATCAATTAGGTTTAATTAAAGGCACACCTCCTCCTCTCGCACCCACACACCTCATCTTCCAAGTCCCAAAGCGGTGTGCAAATAAGAAGCTTTTTTTTTTTTTTTTAAATGCCAAGGTTTGAAGGATCTAATTGATATTCCCATATTATTCCCATATCCCACGACCATATAGGACTCGTTCATTCAACAGATGGTGTGGGTTTTTTAACAGCTCCTGCTACGCTCTCTGCAGCACCTCAGCAATGGCTTCAAACACCATCCTATTCTATGAGTACGACTCAGACATTTCCAAACGGAATATATTATCACCAAGGCAAATGTGCTACTTTCCAAGCCTGCTGCAATTTTCTGAAATATCTCGTGTCACATTTTTAAGCCACAGTCCTATTACTTCTGCTGTAGATCTCACCTACCACTCAGAAGACATACTTTTTCTCTGCTAGCATGCATCAGAAGACCTAAGCCATCATCAGTCCTGTCATAGATGGTGGCAGAATCTTTTAATTGCTAGAAGATTGTAGAAATGTTGTGTTAGCTCCTGTAACACAGGTTTAAAAAAAAAAAAAAAAAACGTAACAGAGGATGGGGTGTTCACGTTAGCATGGTTGAATCTTGATGTACACTTAGAAGGACTATATTGGCTGGAATCTTAAGGATTTGGGTTACCACTTGGATAATTATCTAAAAGTTCAATCCTCAGCATCTCCAAAATGCCACCAATGGGTTCTCAAGTACGTTTGCGAAGCATTGCGAGAAGACTTTAATATTCTTGAACGTGTGGTGCAGTGGAGGAGAGAAGCTTAAACACAGCATTTCTGATGTCAGAAATGAGCAATGAAATGAAGTAAGATGTGGTGCTGTGTTTTGGAGGCACAATGATGATGATGAGCAGGTTCTTTTCTCGAACTCTTAGTAATGCCCTTATTTAGGTGCACATTTTTGGAATGGGATGTTCTTTGCTAGTACAGGGTAATGTGCGATGTGTACCCAAAAATGGGTCTCTCATTTGTTGAGTTACTAGATCATAAAAAAAATCACAGATTCATTGTAGATCGGTAAAATTTGGCACTTAAACCTCAACAGCTTCATTAAATGTTGTTTTTGGATCATTTTTTCTTGTAAGTTGACAAAAAAGCTGACAGTAAATGAATTCCTTGTTATATGCAACCTCATGCAAACCAACTAGTGACAGCATCAGGATGTTCTTTGATTTAGCTTAATGCAAGAACTTTGGCTGAATCTTACAATGATTTCAACCCTACCATAATTTTCTTCATCCCATGTGCTCTCATTTTATTAGCCATAAAGTTCCAAACAGACTCTGAAACCAGCTGTTTCTTGGAGCTCAGTCAGTTCTGTACTTTTTAAAAACTTGTTTTTAATCATGCACTGTCAAGCACAACAAATAATATCTGTACTTTACCCTTATCTTGACTCCATCTTTCTTTTATTACCGATCATTATGTCAGCATTATAGGGTTCAATCTGGGTTAAGATTGCATGACTTTCGATACTAAAGTTATGAAATGGTCATATGGAGACAGGAACACATGTTCGTCCAAAAGGTAGTGTTGCCCTGGTTCAATTTCGTGCTCTAGTTACTGGTTTCTTGTGTTCACGTTGCGCTCGTATGAAGTTATTTCAGGTATTCCAGGGTTCTTTACAAAAAAACAAACAAACAAACATGTAAATTCTCTTTCAGTTTTTCCAGTTTTCCAGTTGCTGGCAACAGGTTGGGCAGATCAACCCACACTTTTCTATCACTGACCACAAAAACAGCCACCCCATGGAAAATCTCCAGATGTTTCTAAACCAACTGGGTAAAACCAACTCTCCACTGGGAGTCTATGACGACCGGTACATCCCTGAGACATGAGCTCCCCAGGAGGAGCTGATCAGTGAGCATTCTGGTAAGGTCCCTGACCTGCTTTAACTGGTTTATCTCAAGTTGCAATTTGCTCTACTGCTGTATGGATCTCTTAGATTGTCGACTTCCTCATGCTATTACAGACATTAGGTCAAGGAACTCTACAGAGGAACCCCTGATTCACCTTTTCTACTTATGACCTCATTCTAACACCCCTTATACTACGCACAATTCAAGACTAGAGGTCAGGAGAGGGATATAAATTGCCTGGAAAAGGTTTTATCCTCTTATCCCACTCCAAGACCAGCACACTGACTGCTGCCATCTGATCCCATTATTTTCCCGTAGAAAACCATTGGCTTGGTCATGTAGGACCTGGTTTTCAAAATGGCCAGTGCATGTTCGAGTTTTATTTCAGTTAAAATCATTTGCAAAATAACATAAATTGCACTTCTAGCTCTCAGTACTGGGCACTCCTCAAACCTTAGTTGTTCATATTGGAGCCTTGATGATTGCAGTTAGAGATGATTTACAGTGGAAGAATATTTGTCAATGCCCTATTTACTGTAACTGAGATAGATCCCTTCTGGTAGACTTTTGCAAGGCTAAAGGAAAAACACTATTATTGTTTGCTATCACAACGTATGTGGTATCAATATGTTTCGAGACAATTTTTGTAACACGCCAACAGATGGCAGCACAAGGCTGCACACACAGTCACAGGGAGCACCAGCCTTCATAAGTTAGTGTTCCAGAATACTTTTTCCTGTGCAATTGGTGCTATTCTGACCATGTGCATTGCCACATCTGCTATTCTGACCACGTGCTCACCATGTCAACAAGCTTTTCTCAAAGTTTCTACCCGGAAACAACATGATCTCACTTCCACACCCACCCTACAGTACTTGCCAGATTTGGCTCCTGCGGACTTCGTTTTTTTCCCCAAAGATCAAGATCCAGCGCAAAGATCGCCGTTTTGACACCATTGCGGATATCCAGGGCGAATAGCAGAAGGTGCTTGGCACGCTTTGAATAGAAGGTTTTTACAGGACACATTCCAGAAGTGTCAGGAAGGCTGAGCAGCACCGTATTACTGTGCAAGGAGACTACTTTAAAGGTGATAGAGTGTAAACATAGATAAATAAAGTACTTTCTCCTAAACAGAGCTAGTCTCAAAACTTTTTGATACCACGTCGTATGTTATATCACTGTTGAGATAAAGATATACAGTGCATTCAGAAATTATTCGGAACCCCCCTCACTTTTTCAGCTTTTTTATGTTGTAGCCTAATACTACATTCGTTCTATCAGTACCCCATAGTGACAAAGTGAAAACTAAATTCTAGCAATGTTTGCAAATGTATGGAAAAGGAAAAACTAAAATATCACATGTATATAAGTATTCAGATAAGTATTGAGTACTTCAAACTCAATTGCCTCCCAAATCTTTTGATCGATGCTGAGATGTTTCTACAACTTGACTGAAGTCCACCTGTGGTAATTTAAATTGACTGGACATAATTTGGAAATGCACACACCTCTCTAAAGAAGGCCTTACAGCTAACAATGAATATCAGAGCACAAAACAAGCAATGAGGTCAAAGGAAGTGCCCGTAGAGTTTAGAGACAGGATCATTGCAAGGCAAAGATATGGGATAGGCTACAAAAACAATTCTACTCCATTTTAGATTTCCAAGATTTCAAGTGTTGTTGCAGAGGGTCTTTATATACGTGTAATGTTTTTTTTTCTGTTCATACATCAAACATTTCTAGAATTCTGTTTTTGTACTTTTTGGGTACTGAGTGTAAATTCATGAGAAAAATAATGAGTTTGAATGATTTTTTTTTTTTTTTTTTTTTGTCTTTTAATAGTAACGGAGTCTGAATAGGTTTTGAATTCACTGTAGGTTTAAAAGCAGATGTATTTCTGCATCTCAGAATCACAGATGCCACTGAGAAGAATAAGATGGAGAACCAAACGAAAATATAATTAAGTGTAAAAAAAAAACTGATTTCTTTAATAAAGGCTTTTGTTAATCACTTTTTTTGACCATCATACAAATAATAAAGTAAAGACAAAACATAGTTGCATAACATTTAAAGATCTTAAGAACTGGCCTTTCTTATAAAATGATAAGAACGATGGCAAGATAATTACACAACTTATATTGACCCTTCCTGTATTCCACAATAAATTTTATTGTCATCATGGCAGTGTTCCAGCACTGAATTGCCCTAAGGTCAAAGTGCAGAATAGGTCAATAGCAATTATGTATCTGTTGGTGAAACTCCATCATCAGTCTGATGAGTTTGTCGGTGTCTAAGAGCAATTACTCCAGATGGCTAATAATGACAGGATGTTTAAGTTTGTCACCTGTTTCCTTTTTCTTTGTCTGTTTCAGGCTGAACATATGGAGCTCAGATTCTTTCTCATTCCACAACTATTGAGCAGACATGCTGTTATTCTGGAGCACACATGCCTCACATGTTCTGCCCTAATTCCCATTATTTAAATTGATAATTAAGTTAATACCGAGTGATGATGGGAATGTGCTAAATCACTTACATAATGTCTTTTTCAACTAAGCAAATAAAGATTCAACAATTCAGACGACAACTTAAATTGCATCAAGATAATTTTCCTTCAGCTTAATTACGTTGCTTTGATTTTCATTGTTATTTCAGGAATTACAGCTGTTATTTATATTTCTCTGGGTTATCTTTTTCTTTAAGCTGTCTTGTCTTATTAGGAGATGAATTGAGGAATCAAACAACATATCAGCTAGTCTAGACTTGATTAATCTGGTGTTTCTGCATTGTTTTTAATACTTTACACCCACTCTTGCTGCTGTCAGCATTGGTGTGTTTTTAGCTGCGTTAGTGGTCTAGTGGTTAGGATGCGGCGCTCTCACTGCTGTGGCCCGGGTTCGATTCCCGGTCAGGGAACCAACCCCAGCCATTAGGGTTGCACAAGCCAGTGCACTCTTAGTGCCGGTCCCAAGCCCGGATAAACGTGGAGGGTTGCGTTAGGAAGGGTATCGAGCGTAAAAACATGTGCCAAATCAAACATGCGGATGATCCGCTGTGGCGACCCCTAATGGGAGAAGCCGAAAGAAAGAAAAATAAATGCACCCGAAAGTGTCAAGTGGAACAGTTTCATTCATCCTCAGTACCTTATTGAAGTCAAGAAAATTGTGGATCCAAATCTGGTCTGTCCTGGGAACACTAGGCAAAAGATTGAAGAGTTCAGCCTCTATGGAATGCCAGTTCATC
Source organism: Silurus glanis (assembly GCA_014706435.1). Classification (NCBI taxonomy): domain Eukaryota; kingdom Metazoa; phylum Chordata; class Actinopteri; order Siluriformes; family Siluridae; genus Silurus; species Silurus glanis. Next base: position 1,692,665 of record JAAIIK010000100.1, read on the forward strand.
CAATGTACACAAATACATACCCTCATCCATCACTATAATTTAGCTTAGCTTTGACATTTACAGCTCTAGCCAGACGTCCTTATCCAGAGCAACTTACAACTGAGCAGGGGAGGGTTAAGGGCCTTGCTCAAGGGCCCAGCAGTGGCAGCTTGGTGGTGGTGGAATTTTAATTTGTGACCCTCCAATCTAAAGTCCAATACCTTAAAAACTGATCTACCACCTCACTTTTATCTCCCTAAATGAACCTGCAGGAAAACCACATACAAATGCAGGGAGAAGACATGAAAGTTTAAACTGACAATAATCCAAGTATTGGATCACACTGTGAGGGCCAATGAAGTGGCAATATTACTGTGGTAGTGGGGGTGTGGTCAAGTCCCGGTTTGTTAAAAGAAGGGGGGCGCTACAGGAAATCAGTGGTGAGAATCACACACCTGTGCATGGTTGTACTGGGTGTTCTTTGTTGCAGAAAGGATATAAAGTAGAAAGAGAAGCCTTAAGAGAAACAGACAGACAGATGGAGAGCTGTGTGTGGACGTACATGTGTGCACATTTTAAAAAGACAGTGAAAAGTGACATTTAATTGACTGCGGCAAATAATGCAAAGTTTGAACCTGTTGCCTGCCTGCTATTCTTCCCACCTAAGCCAGAAAGCCTTCTACAGTTACCTAATCTGCCACTATACCATCAAACACAGATAGATTTGAGTAACAAACTTTTGTAACAAGTGCTCACAAGTCAAAACTTACCATACGTCCAGGTGTTAAGCCCTTAAAGTGAGTGTTTTCCTGTTAGAAATGATTCCAAGTGCAACCCTGTATGAAGCTAAGAACCCAAAAGGAAACAACGTACAAGTTAAGTTACACTTACCTTGAAGTGTTTGTTTTACCAATGTTGCAACGCATATGTCATATAATTAGATGGCATTAGCGAAGGAATGTGAGGTTCTTCTTCCAAACTAATGGCCGAATTCAAAAGTTCAAAAGTTCAAAAGTTATGTTAATATTGGAGACGACGTCCACACATGCTAACGTCGATTTCCTGTGCAAGTTCACATTCAAAACATTCTGAAAGGCACATTAAAATTCGGCATTTGTAGTTTCTCCTCTGAAGTTTCTTCTTGAAACGAGTTGCTCAAGACGGAGGCGGGGGGAGGGGTGTGTGTGCGTGGTGGTGGAAAACGTTTAGTCAAAAACGTCTAAACTATTGCTATTACAAGCGCACTTGCCTTTGAGGTCAAAAAGATTTGGATTGTGCGCATTCAGATGGACTTCTTTTTAATAAAATAATTATAATGATATTCACGTGTTAATAGTGAAACACACAGTGCATGCTAATGATGAAGCATTGTTCTTTGTTTTTCATTTACAGCTCATTAAAGTGAGTGTTTGACATAGCAATGTAGTAGGCTGTATTCAACAGGGAAGGTAAGAAGTATAATTTTAGTTATTCATGCTGAGATTTAGGAAATGAGGGAGAAACTATTTGTGGTTGCCAGGAATTAATATTAGACAACTTTAGGTGGAGTTTAGAATCTCACAGAGTTTCCAGTTATTTTGATATATGCATATAACTTGATTATAGCAATAATAATAATAATTAAATAAAAAGCACACCATCAGATCAACAGTCTCTTTCTGAGAATATAATAAGTGAAAAAAGCTTCCTTATCTTGGCCAGCACTGTGAATTTCATTTGTGGCAAGTGAAGCAGGCAAAGGCATTGAAACCATGAAAGAAGCACAGTGCAGCTGTTTGGCGATTGCTCATGAGAAACCGTACTGAAAAACAGTGTACAGACCAACACATTATTAATCCTGAGAAACTTTCATCTTCTCATATGACTACCACAGACTGAGTATAAGACGGATCCTGAAAGCTCAGCACTCATGGTCAATACAAATCTCAGAGTCACAGTCAGTGAGATGCCAGAATGAAAAAAGTATGAACCACCACCCGAATACAGAGATCAGTGCTCAGAGAGCTTATATAACCTCAATGAAGCTAGAATCTTAGCTCCAAACCAATACCAGCTCTGACATCCTTACGGAAAATGAGTGTTTACACACCTGTGAGAGGAATTTACAGTGCTGGGAAATAGTGACAGCATCTTGGTCTCACTCTAACCTTCTCACACACAAGTCATTCCAATAGCGTTGACACAAATCAGAAACAGCAGTTGTGCTTTCGAACGCATGTTGTCGTTGTAATTTGTTAGGAAAGATGCATTTGATTATCAGGGCCGGAATGGGGTAAAAATGTCATGGAGAAGGTAAGGTCAAGTGGGTTCAAATACAACTTCTGATGGTTCTATCAAGTTCCCGCTGTATGAAGTTGAACAGATGAGCGACTATTAAGACTTTTCTGAGATGCTTTTCTGTTCACCATGGTTGCGAGAAATAGCAATTTGAGGTAGGTTTGTATTTGTTCTTGTTACATGTACTTTACAGCACAGTAAAATTCACTCTTTGCATATGCAATGTTATGAACTGGGGTCAGAGTGCAGGGTCAGCCATTTTATAGCAACCCTAGATCACTGAGGATTCTGGGCCTTGCTCAGGGGCCTAAGAGTAGCAGGTTGGCAATACATAGCACTTTCCAAGTTTCCTTTGTAAAAACCAGGAGTTATAGTCTGATTTATATTACTTTTGTCATCTAGCGTACCAGTGTAGATTTACTCACTGCTTAAAGCACTTTTGTACGTCACTCTAGACAAGAGCGTCTGCTGAATGCCGCGAATGTAAATGTACATAGGGTTGAACCTCCAACCTTCTGATCAGCAACCTAGAGCTTTAACCATTGAGCTACCACCTCTCCCATATTGTAGCTACCATAGTGTTACCATAGCATAGTTGTCTGCAACTGTATACATGGACCTCTCTCATGAACAAGGCATATCCTCTCACAGAACTATTTGCTCACACTACGTTTTATTTATTATTTGCACCATCCTGTGTGTAAACTCTTAAATATTGAAAGCAGTCCATTTGGCAACAGATACCATTCCACAGTCCTTGCGATTCCTTGACTTAACTATCACACCTTCATTGGTTCTGATACAGTCTTTTTTTTTTCCATTTCTTTTTTAAGTGTTTAGATGTATCAGCTAAAATATTTTGCCAGCCTGTGTTGTTTTCTTGCTAGCCTGTAAATGACCCCTGGTCTAGAGCTTAAAGGATCCAGTCCTGTCTCTGCGTTATTAAGGTATTTTTTAAATCTTTTGAAACAACTTTTTAGTCTTTTCTATCCAAACAAACCCTTGCACCTATTGACCTATTGACCTTTGTGAACGACTTACATAACGTGTCTGAAGATTACAGGATTATTAACATAAACACCCAGCTTCTATCTCTGTTGCTCTTTGAAAGTGCTGGCATGCTTTGGGGAAACTTCTCTGGAACAGACGAGAGTGGCAGCTGCACATTCCTGCATACCTCTAAATTTAGTGTCAATGCTTAATTGTTAAATGGGTGACATATGACCTCATAATGCGCTAGCATGCACTCACAGAGAGCCCTGAGCCAAGAGTTTGTTTAAGGGAAAGTCTGATTCACTGACCAGCGCAACACAAGAAAAACAACAACTATTAAAAACAGTCCTGCCCGATTTTCTTCTTAGTGTGTCCTGTTTACATAGGCTTTCAGAGCATTTTTATGACCTCAGCGGTATTTTTAACCAGCATTTGGAACTCCCCTTGTCCCTGAAAACCCCTCTTGCTGTGGACCATGACAGGATGAGATGAGAAAAAGAGAGAGAGAGAGAGAGAGAGAGAGAGAGAGAGAGACCTGCTTTCATCGACTTTTGACACGATGGTAACACTTTATTTAATAAGCACAGCTGCTAGTGTTGCACAAAAACACACGCAAACACACAATTTGTTCCTCCTTTTCATCTCCGGATTATTCCCATCATTTCTTTCAGGAGGTCAGCTCATCAGGGGTCCCGCTGTAATCTTTAGCGCACCGAAGCACAGACATGCCTCGCCGATAAGGAACCGCTGTTAACCGTGCCCAGAAGAGTTGAGAAAAACTGAGATGAAACAGAGAGGAGAGAAATGGACAGTAGAGAAAGATGTGTTTAAGGGGTATGATGTGTCAGAGGCCTTGAGTGAACAGGGCAGAAGTGCAGTGCTGCTGGCATCCGTTTATCAGCTTCCTGATGTGGGAGGATAAAGATAAGTGCCCTCATTCTGAGCAATAAAGCGAGACTCTAATAGGGCTGTGACAGGAAATGCTGTATGTACTAGTTTAGGAGCAGAGTAAAGCTAGACTATAGCGTACAGAAGCCTTAAAGAAACGTACCAAAGACGACGTCTGTGAGGGTTGAATCAAAGTAGAAACACCTTTCTGAGCCTACAAGCTTGCATGCAAGTGCTCCACATGGTGATCTAAACATTTCCTGACAATTTCCAGGAAGCATTTTGCCGTTGCTCTCCTCAAAGTGATCCATCTTTGAAGGTATCGTAAATGCAGTGACCAATAACAAGCTTCATTGCATAGCTCGTTCATCTGCGGAGTTTGCTCAGCTAGAATGATTGCGTCATTTTGTATTATGGAATATAATTATGTCATATTGTTTGTGGAAGCCAGGCCATTTTCATATGAAATATTCAGAACCCTTAAGGATGGAGGAAGCAGTGCTGTGGTTAGACATGTGTTGGCAAAGGCATTTTAATTATGTGTATGACAAAAAAAAAAAGGATTTTCTTTTTCATTCTTAAGTCAATGACGTTACATTGTTTCGCAGCTGCTTTATAAGCCTTGAATCTGAGCGAATGTGATCTAAATACCTACGTAAGCAAAATCCCGACAGCATTGAAGAACATTTAGGTTAAGTCAAGTCATGTCATGTCATGTCAAGAAGGCTTTATTGTCAATTCAACCGTATACAGTGCAGAACACAGTGAAATGAAACAACGTTTCCCCAGTACCAAGGTGCAACAGCAAACAACATACATTTACAAAAGGAACACAAGGAACACAAAAGATACCTACAGAATCGAAATATAGAACCAACCTACAACTTGACCTAAAAATAACATTTTCTTGTTCTTCCTAGGATCGTCATGAAAATTTGGATACTGAAGGAACTGAAGGTACATTTGGATGAATGTGTTCAAGTTGTAATGTTAAAATGTTCTGGGAAACATTTATGTTCATGTTTCAAAACCAATAATAGATTAATTAGAAACTGAAAATTACCCTCACGAAACAAAAAATAATAATAATTTTGATGTGCTCTATACAAGCTACTGTATACCCTATAATTGCAATTGTGTGCAATGTGTCTGAAACACAATAGTCTATTTTTAGACAGAACCACAAAATGATTTTTAAAATGATGCACTCTATAGATAATACTGGGTAATTTGGGACATGTGGTTTATATTAGAACAGCAGCCAACAACTGTCAGTTCAAAATGAGCATACAATGACCATTTAAAAAGCTAATCTGTTTTCCTACCTAATGTAACCGAGATAATCAGAGAACAAACTGACCTTGAACAGCAAGCCTCAAGCAAGTTGAACACCCAACATTATAACATGAACTTAGCCCAGATCAAGCTGACCCGTCCAACAAAACAAAGGGCGCATCCTATTATGGGATAAATGGAAAATAAGGAGTGGAAAATTTTGCTAGCACAAGATACATATGAGCCAACAACAACATGCCTTGTAGGAGTAATGAAAGCCAATTATATGAGGCAACTTCAGCTCCTGAAGAACTGAGATAATTATTTAGACTGTCAGCACAGGAGTGTGGAGGAGGGACTGCATGTGAGAGGCCAAAGATCTTCTTCTAAATAATCAGACCAGTAACATAAATGTCCCAAATCTCATGCCTTGTAAATGATTTGAGTTTAAGAAGCATCAACAAAGCCAGTTTAAGATAATCGGTTATTTTTGGTGGATAAGTGAAGCTGGCAAGTAGCAAATTAACACAATGCCACTAGCTGTAGATATTTTTTTTTCAGTTCCCCAATAAATTGTGTTTGTGTCTGAATTTGGATTAAAACCCAAGGTGCCCATGGCGCAAGCTGGAATTCTGGTTATGACAGTTCCTCAACCTCAACTCCACCACTCATGTTTGTAATTGGCCTCAACTAGAAATGTGTAAAAGACTCCAGCCGAGTTGTGTCCCTTCCCATATTCATTTCAAAATAAATTATTTAATTGGAAAAATAAACGATTTCTAACTAGTCTAATTTAAACCTACCATGACAAACCATATGTCAGTAAATACATCATGTCATTAATTTCTTGCAAATCTGTTGAGACTTTTAAATTTTCCTCTTGCCTGATTCAGGACGATGGAAACATTTATTGATTTTCTTTGTTACAAAACGGACATTTCTTTTTCTTATCATCCTTTAAGCAAACCTGGCAACACGAATACCAGATGTGCCCTTTGTAGAAAGTAGAAGAAGCTGCAGAAGAAGCAAAAAAGCAAAGTAAAATAATAACCTTAAGGACAAATATCAGTAGATGACTGTTAAAAAACTAGTTATTAAAATAATTACTCAATATAGACAAAGGTTTGTAGAAACTTGACCATAAGATTTGTATGTGCTTTTTGAACATCCCATCAGTCTCTATTTGCTGTTATAATATCCACCGGTCTTCTGGGAAGATGTTCCACCTGGTGTGCAATTAACATTCCAATTCATCTCAAATTTGTTCAATAGGCTTCGAGACAATGCTCTATAGCAGGTCACTCTGAATCCTATTCATGTTAAGCTTATCTTCATAGAGCTGGCTTTGTGCATTGTCATCCTGGAACAGGTTTGGGTCTCCTAGTTCAAGTAAAGGAAAACATTTAATGCTACCACCTTCTAAGACATCCTATACAATTATGTTCCTCTAGATTTATGGTAGAAGTTAGGGGAAGAAACACTTATTACTGGAAATTTAGGTGTATCAATGCTTTTTTCCGTATAGTATATTTAGTGATATGGCGAGTCCCGGCTCCATGATCTTTCCATGGGAGATTTTTGTGATCTTGATTTTTTTTATGTACATTTGTTTCAATTTGTCCATTGCCATATTTGTGCTTAATTAATTTTAAGAGTAGTTTTTTTAACTCAAAAGCTTTGAACTAGACAGTAGGACGATTGCAAAGAATCCTACAAGTGCAACGCATTTGCTTTCAAGAACAAGATTGCCATGATTGTGCTTGGCTGTTATATCTGCAAAAAATATCTAAATATACCTATCTAAGCTTTAATTTTAATATAAAATGGTAAACGAGCAAACAAACTAAAAGACTAATTAATGACTTTTAAAGACACATTTGATTTGATATGGAGTTAATATGCCAAAGGGTAGATAGAGCTAGCGCTTGAAAATGGGATGCCTTTCGAGCTTCACGTTCCTTTGTCAGTCTCATGAATTGCCTGCTGCTTAAAAGGAAAGAGATGAAGATCACAGTTAGGTACACAACAAGCTTTGTATTCTTATACAGTGAACTGCGAGAAGCAGTGAGTCAGAGGGTATTGGGTTAAACCTACAGAAACACACAAACATCCTCAGGGATGGCAGCTGTTGCGACAAAAGGGCAACCGCTGTTGAGATGTTCTGCCATGTCTATTTGGTTTAAATTAACAATAAGAGGCAGCTGAAAAGCTCAAAAAAAAAAAAAAAAAAAAGACAGATAACTTGTTTTATGTGATCACTGTCAGCGTGACTTAGCCAGAAGCAACATGTGCAATGTTTACGAACCACAGCCAATTATATAACCTTTTAAATTCTGCTCTAAGTATTGTCAACTGAATACATCAGCCTGACTCAATATCCAAGTAATTGGTTGTCAAATACAGATGGACGGCAAATGAACATTAAAGAGGCTAAGGCTAAATCCAAAACCTGCCCCCTGAAGTGGTTTTGGATGGAGTCTAGAGTTACCAAGCGGTTAAATGGTGTAAGGTGATGCCTTCTGGATGGCATTGTCTTCCACAGAGTGGGAGTGCGTAGGAGGACGTGTCTGGTGTCAGCTCTTTGTGGTTAGGGTGGAGCACTAACTGAATAAGTGCGTGTTTCGAGGTAGATCAGGGAGATAGAAGAACTGACCCAGTCTTTCAGCTTATGACTCACCCTTACAGCTGACAGATGAGCCATTGAAGCTTTGTGTGGATGTGACAGTACGACATGTGACTGACACTGATTTGAAAAGCACTTATTAACCTTCTGGACAAACTCGCATTCAAGACGCAAAAAAAATCCGGGCTGTCGAATCTTCCTGAAATATGACACCAATAATTTGAGCTGAAAACAAAAAGTGTGACCAGGAAGTAGTTCAATACGAATGTCAGCCCTGGTTGTCCATGGGTGCGGTGGAATGATTTAAATCGGTTTGTATTTTAATCCTACGTCTACTACTGTATATCTTTATATTTCTATATAACAATAGGAGTATTATTGCCTTTTTCAATCATGTATTCTGAAAATACAAAAAGTCTTGATTATATAACATGAGGTGTTTCACATGTTTACATGTATGGACACTATACAGCCTCCACTCTTCTGGGAAGATGTTCCACTAGATTTGGTGAGTGGTTGTGGATTTTTGTGCTCATCCAGCCTCATGTATGGCGAGGAGGCCTGGTGTGTAGTCAGCATTCCAATTCATCCCATAGGTATTCAATAGGGTTGAGGTCAGTGCTCTATAGCAGGCACCTCAAGATCTTCCACTCAATAGTTCAATAGTGATCTAGTGATTTGTTATTATTGTTTTCTCAAGTGGAAAATATGAAACATATTTAACCAGGTTTCCCAGTTGCCAATCAACAGTGATATGTTTGTCAAACTGGAGCTTAGTAGCTTGTAAACTTTGTGATGATTGTGCCGTGTGGAATGCGTGCTTAATTTGGTGGTTATACAATTCGCTTACTCATTTGCTACATCAGCATATTTATAAAACTCCAAAGCCTTGTGGTTCCATAGCGGCTAAACAAAGGATGCAAAATCCGGACACTGGATTACATGTGCTAGTTGATAGCATATCAGACATGTCTAAAAATGGTAAAAATAAATATTCATAGCTATTTTTTTTAATTTTATTATAACAAACATTGTAGCTTGTTTGAGAAGGCATTCTCAAATCTTCTGAAGCTGAGGACATTTTTAACTGCAAAAGATAAATACCATGGATCCTCAGTCCAGATTTATTTTGTCAGCATTATCCAGCTGTTTAAATATTAGGATTATTATTGAAAAGTGTGCAGTAATATACTGGATATTTATTTATTGAAGCTGGATGGAACTTTGAGATATTTATCACACAATATGGACAAACCTATTTTGGACACCTGACCATAAGACTGGCATGTGCTTATTGAACAGCCAATTTTACATGTAGTCCCCATTTGTTATTATAATAACCTCCACTCTTCTGGGAAGATGTTCCACTAGATTTTAAAATGTTGTCCTAGAGATTAATGTTTGTTTAGCCTCAAGGGCATTAATAAAGTAAATTATTGATGTAGGCTGAGGAGGCCTGGGGTGCAGTCAACATTTCAATTCATTCCAAAGGGTTGAGGTCAGAGCTGTATAGCAGGCCACCCTAGAACTTCAGGAGGTGTTAGCTCAGGCATTGCACCCTGGATCGGAAGGTCACAAGAAATCCTTCAAATACCAGCACCACCAAGCTGCTGGGCCCCTGAGAAAGATCCTTAACCCTCAGCTACTTTGTTGTAAGTATCTCTGGATAACGGTGTCTGCTAAATGCCATAAATGTAAATGTAAATCTTCCACTCCCACCCATGTAAACCTTATCTTCAAGGAGCTGGTTTGGTGCACAGGTTCATTGTCATGCTGGAACAGGTTTAGGTCTCCTAGTTCACGTGAAGGGTAAATTTAATGTCACTACATCCAAAGACATCCTATACAATTGTTTGTCTCTTACTTTGTGGTAACATTTTGGGGGAAAAAAAACATATAACCATTGGAAAAAAAATGCAGATGTTTTAATATTTGTTGTCTATATAAGTGTATTTATATATTAAGCCTCCATACTTTCTTTGGGAGATTTTTTTAATGGTAATTTTTATATGCACACTCCATTTCCATTACATATATTTCTGCTCAGTGTATTTTATACAGGCAGTAAACCACTACAATCCATGTCTGAATCTCATTTTCCGTTCTTGTCCTTGGCTCTTGAATCTATTCCGATTTGTCTTGAATAGGGTTGCCACAGTATATGATTAGGCTGTAGTTATATGGGTTAATCAACATTATTCACTGTTTAAAATAATTCAGAATCAGGTTTATTGGCCAAGTGTGTTGACCCACACAAGGAATTTGGTTCCAGCTGTTAGTGACTCTCAAAGTACACACATAAATAACACTATACATTCAGCTTGGACTATACAAGAAAAAAACAGACAAGACAAGACAAAAACAGGCTATACAAGACAATACGGTTGTTTTGTGTTGAATTGTTTGTGTTGTAGCCTTCAACATCCGTGCAACACAATTCAGCAAATATTTTCACAACAATCATAAATCTGAGTATCATAAGCTCATATCCAATCAATGTACACATAAAAAGTGCAGTTCCTAAATATTCATCAAAAATAAAAGCAGCATTTATTCAATATTAAAAGTCTGTTTGAAAGTTTTACTAGTAAATATAAAGCCAAGAACCTAGCTAATTGTTTCCTTCTGTCTGGATACACATCTATCTACTTACTTCCCTCTGCAAATGGAAGTGCAAAACTTAGCTAAAGCAGTCCATCTTTCATTCTCATATTCTTGAATTATGTGGCTCTGCTCCTGCCCTCTTTGGCTGACTCCAGTCCAGCTGTTGTTTTGGTAGCAGCTGCTGCCAGCACGAGGGCAAGAGGGGGAGATGGAGAGCAAAGAAAAGTAATAAAGTGAGAGTTCACGTCGGTTCAGCGTCAGAGAGACACACAGCGGGAGCAAACCGGCACAAGAAAATGATTCAGCGACGGAGCGAGTAAGGTCAGGAGAAAGAAACATGCATTCATTTAGACTGTCGGATAGAGAGAGAGGGAATAAAACATACAGAAAACCAAGGCAAGGAAAAGCAACATAGGAACCGGGAGCCATGGGTTGACCCATCTGGTTCTGTGCAGATTGGCATGCCTTTCTTTAGACTGACGTGAAGTCCCAGTGACCTCAGTCAGGTTATTTCCTCACACAGCTCACACTAAGGAGCTTGATTATTTCTTAGCTCTAAAGCTGAGCAGATATTGTCAACGCTTGACCGGACACACTATGGAGCCGTCCTTGGGTTATAAACATTCACATTTCCATATTCCTCTTTCAGACATGATATTATGCAAAGATGTGGCATATCCTCAAATAATAATAAATAAAAAAAAAAAAACAGTATTTACAGTGTGCGCTGGTGTTAGCTTAGTTAAGATGTGTATTCTTGATTTCTGTGGTAAATGGCAGCAAAATTAAAGCTTAAATACTGGGACAAATACTGTTCTGGTTTTCCCATAGTCATACAAATGATTTAATGCCAAAATCCAATGCTATGTAATACTAATGATGTAAGCCTAGTGTATGCTCTCATGCTAATGAATAGGCAACATGCAGTCTGAATGTATTACATTATTAACGATTGCTGACTGATTTGCTTTGATTGCGAACAATGCTCTGTGAAAATATCATGAGAAGGTATTAACCAGCTTCCTACAATTCAAGCAACTAGATGCATTTCAATATTATCTTTTTTTTCCCCAAGAGCATAATTGTCGCTGACCCGAGCTTGTATCAGGGAGCATCGTAATTAAAAAAAAATGTAAAGATTTTTTGTTTTTTGGCACATATATTTTTGGTATTTGATTTTCTAAAGCAGTGCAATGAAAAAAAGGAGAGAAAAGTCAGTTAGGATCAGCAAGATCTGAGCACTTAAACATGGAGGCATCCTGCCCACTTTCTTGCTTGCTACCCACTTTCCTTTTGAGTCAAGGCGGTTGGCCATGTTTATACTTTGTGTTCCATGACCTCCTTGTCTGTTTGGTATCGATGAATAGCAATAGACATTTACTATAATGCACATCTCATTATTGTGACATTGCTGATTCAACAAATGGAAGTTGATTGTACAGGGCATGCTAAGCTAAAACTTAAACATCCATGTGTTGCAATGTGTCTGTGAAGATTCTCAGTCATCCAGGTGCGCTTATCTAGCAGGTGAGACATGTCATGCTGAGTCATGAGTCATGTCACTTAGACTTCTATCTGGTTCGATCGAAATGTTTTACTACTCATCCGAGCAGCTTCATCAGTCAAAAGAAGTCTAGATAAAAGGCCAGTTGACATGACTCAACTCCAGACATCCATAGCTTTTCAAATGTCCTGCTAACCTGCTCTCATGCCAGCTCCAATATATCTGTGGTCCTAGTATTTTTTCATCCCCCCTATGATATCCCCCAAGCATTCAACCCACTTTTAGGCCTAATCAAACCCTAAGCAGCCAAACAACAGGTGCATTTAGTCCATTTAGACATATCTGGATCATACTGGATTCAATCAACCCTGATCTACAGGACATTGATGATACCTGACTGGATCCTTGAAGAGAACAACACCTCTGGATAGGAATGAAGGTAGCAGGGCTCGGGAGTGGGGCGAGATCAAGCTGGGGAAACCGGTAGTGAGGGTAAGAGGGTAATAAACATTCCCCAGGAGGAGGATATGGACTGTGGTAGGAGTGCAGAAAGGTTTGCAGAGAGGTCACTATCCACTTATGGTAATCCACCAGAACTGACATGAAATGTCCTCGCCTTTAAACCCAGCAAATCCTGCTGGTAGCACTAAATAAATGGTTATTCTAAGGGCCCAAAATGAAACAAACTGAGCGTGAGTATGCAGAAACAAACCCAAAAATAAAAACCCAAACCCATTTCAAAGTATAGGGTCTAGTAAATGATGGACAATCAGCTTGACAGACTGCTTTCAAGGGCCTGACCGTGCATTACACAGAGAGATGTCAGTAAATATGTATTTATTACGAGGAGTATATGTTACATAATAACTATTGTGGTGTCAACTAACAAACCTATTGTTTTATTTCCCAGTAAGTATAGTTTAGTGGTGACTACAGTGTATAGAAATATAGCATTAGGCATTTGGTGAAAGCTATCTGACTGTTTGTTTAGCACAGTTTAAATGGGTTGGGAAATTGCAAGCACTGCAATCATGGTCGGAGATCAACTGACAAGCTATTGCACAATGTGTTTTTTTTTTAGTCAGGGGTTCTATTCATGAACACACACACTGTATCGCTCTCATTTAGATCCATTAAAAAAGAATCATGTTGATCACTGAGGAGTATGTCCTATTAATAATCGGTCTCAGATTTATCCCATACTATGAAACTGCAATTATTCATCTAAGCTGACAGGCTGCTACAGTTATGGATGTTTTGATTGAATGTCATCAGTTTCTGGAAATGTCCCACTGGCTGCACTGCACCATGGGATCCATCTGTTGAGTTGGTGCAACTCCTGGATTGTGTCCAGAGGAATTTAAATCATATTAGGGTCTAAAATCCACCGAGAGTCCACTGTCAAAACCACTTTTGCGAGTTCTGCTAATGAAGGAAATATTGTTAATGTTATAACAAAATTATGTGTCATGGTTCCTTTTGATAAAAATAAACATTAGACAAACATGTAAACGTATATATCTAGACATTATGTATGTAATGCACAGATTTTATAATACAGTACATAACTGCGGTTATTGTCAAATAAAAAAAAGAAAGAAAGAAAGAAAGAAAGAAAGAAAGAAAGAAAGAAAGAAA
>JAAIIK010000100.1:1715537-1734178 GCA_014706435.1 Silurus glanis
TGTGTGTGTGTGTGTGTGTGTGTGTGTGTGTGTGTGTGTGTGTGTGTCACTATTTCAGTCTCCTTCTTGAACAATAGAGCTTTGATGAGCAATAATCTCCTCTATTTGTGGAAAGCCATAACCTCTATCAAGCAAACAGTGTGGTGATAATTAGCAAAGTGTCTCATATGAGACAATCAATGAGGCTAAACCTGTCTCATCTCTCTATGGACATGATCTCAGTATGTAGCTGTCTCTCTAGAGAGCTCTTACTGTAAGCCCGAGCAATCAGGACTGTCACGGATTTGTACTGAAAACGCACAAATACGTTCGCTCAATGACGCAAAGAACAGCTTGATGGAAAAAAACCACGACTTTAAGGCACGCCGTTTTTGGGATAAAGAGTGAATACGACACGGACACGCAACCCACGGAGATGTCGGGACATCAGACGGATCGAAAAGCGGAAAAAGGAGAAGAGAGAAAACAAGAGCTCATCAAGTCCTACAAGTCCCAGCACATCATGACAGTGATCAAACATCCTCCTAGATACAAAAACATGGCTTGGGTTTTGGACCTGAAGAGCAGCCAATAATTAAAGCTGAGCGGGAAAACCCACAGCTCTCCCAGGAGATCAGTTTTTCCTTCCCTTTTTTTTTTTCTCTAAAGAAATGAGGGACAGGCAGAACACTTATAGTGATTGTATTTTTTTTTTTTTGTTCTTTTTTCTTTTACTTAACTGAATAAGTGGTCCTTGGATTTTTACGATATTGTCGACTGCTGTTTTGTCAGAGCTTTTAAATTTGACCCTATGAGCTCTTTGTGAGAAAAGGATTTCAGTTATAGAAATAGGAAAAAATAGGAAAGGGACTCCCTTTAGGGAGAGGGGGTATATAGCAAAGGATAATGCAAAACATTATTTACAGTGCAAGTACTCAAGAACACATTGAAATAGTAGAACAATGTTTAGGAGCAGCATTCAGACCTACAGTGCATGACTCCAGTATAACAACTGACTGTATATAATGTATTTATTCATAAAGGCTTATTCCAGCAGGTGTCGGCTGCAATAAGGAAAAAAAATGATGAAACACCTGTCGATTTCTGTTGACATAAAAGCATTTACTGACTCAGTAACTATTCAAAAGTTAGAATTTATTTTTGGAGTTTTGGAGTGAAGAGAAAAAGATACACTATATATACATATATGATGTAACAATTGCCTCCACTCTCCTGAGATGATGTTCTACCAGAGTTTGGAGTGTGCTTGGGCAGATTTGTGCTCGTTCAGCCACAAGAGGGTTAGTGAAATCAGGCACTGATGTAGGTGAGGAGACAGATGTTTAATAGGGTTGAGGTCAGTGCTCTATAGCGGTCCACTTCAGATCTTCCACTCCAAACCATGTAAACAATATCTTCATTGAACTTTCATAGTTTGTGTACAGGGGCATTGTCATGCTGGAGCAGGTTTGGGTCTCTTAGATCAAGTGAATTAAAAATGTAATGATACCACATCCAAAGACATCCTATACAATTGTGTACCTCCAGCTTTGGGGCAACAGTCTCCAGATATGGCATTTGTAGTTATATTTATTGACATGAAATGTCCGATTTTCATAAAATGATTTCCGGTTATTATTTGCATTATCGCAGCCCTTAACAGTTCCTGTTAACAATGTACCTTGTCATGTTACCGAGAAAATCATCTGCTTCCAATTTGACACTGGAGACTCCTAAAGGTGCAAAATAAACTCATATAGCGTCCACCATACATCATACATCATACATGTAGCACTTGCCATAAACATCTGCTTCGGAAGTTGTTACTACTGAAGAAAAAAATAGAACAATATATTGAAATAAACATGTGCAGTGTATTATACATGGGTCACAGCTCCAGAGACTTCCTGTGTGGACATTTCTGAGAATGTTAGCCCTGTTTTTCTCCTTGGTTTCCTTCAAGTTATCTGGTTTCCTCCAACATTCCAAAAACATGCTTGTACACCGACCAGGCATAACATTATGATCACCTGCTTAATATTGTGTTGATCCCCCTTTTGCTGCCAAAACAGTCCTGCCAAAACTAACATTGATTCCTTCAGCAAGTTAAGCTACAGGAGCTCATCTGTTGATAGATCATTTTGATAGATACTGAGCACTGCAGACCGGGAACATCCCACAAGAGCTGCAATTTTGGAGATGCTCTGACCCAGTCGTCTAGACATCACAATTTAACAGTTGTCGAACTCACTCAAATCCTTATGCTACCCATTTTTCCTGCTTCTAACACATCAACTTCGAGAACTAAAATGCGTAATAAATCCCACCCACTGACAGGTGCAGTGATGAAGAGATAATCAGTGTTATTCAATTCACTGCTTGTAATGTTATAATGTCATAATGTTATCTTATGCCTGGTTGGTGTATATGAATTGGTTCAAATAAATTGCCTCCAGGTATAAAAGTGTGCATATGTGTGCGCTGTGTTTGCGATGGGCTAAAGCGATATTGGAGTTTATTTCCAAATTCCAGAATTAACATGCTGACTGAAAACACGTGGCATGAACGGTATGTAGCTTCAGTCTCAGAACATCTTCTGATGAATCAGATTGGAGAAACCCTAAGGGCTGTAAATTAAGTATAATAAATATGAAACACATTTAAAGGTAGAACGAAAGATCCAGGGGTTTGTTTTTGTTTGCGTATACGAATATTAAGTATACGCTTCATTCACCATGATGTAACTCCATGAATGTGCAACTAGCTACATGGTTTTTTTATACTTGGAATGGGAACCATATGATGACAAAAAATCTCTTTTACACAAATTTGGTGCATTTGGTATTGTCAATTGTCAATTTGGTATGTAAAGTCAATTTATATGCTTCTCTCGATGTAAATGTCCTTCTTGAATTGTCAACATTTGTTATCAAAGACCAAAGATGGGAGAATTACCTCATGACAGAGGAATGACTTTCCCCTGCTGAACAATGTGGAGCGTATGTTTGTGTGTTTGTGTGTGTGTCCTGTTAGTCTGCATGTGAGCTGTAATGTAGCAGGCCAGGCTCGGAGTGATGTGTCGGCCTCCTGCAGGGGCTGATAGAAGGAAACAGCTGTGGTGGCCGGGGGGAAACAGAGGCATGCCAGAGCTCCATGCTTCCTGAAGAACAGCACGCTTCTTCCAAATCAACAACAGCAATGGAACGAGAAGCTACACTGGGCAGTTATCTGCAACGTCCTGCTCAGCCTCCTGCTGAGGTCCCTACATCTTTACTCCTCCTTCTATTCTCTTTCTCTCTCTCTCCCTCCATCTCTACATTGTCCTTCAATATCAAGCTTGTTTTTAAAAATAATTTGCTTTTCTTTAGGGTTTTTAGTAGCTGATTGTATTGTATCAGTTAAATAAATGTATTTTTGCAGAAAACTGAACGGAAACCTGTGGCTGCAGTAAATGGATACTTGTTGAATTGTGTTCAATGGGTTTCTATTTTAGTAATGGCATTCTCCCTGCATTAGATACCTGTCTGTGATGCAGTGCTCTGTTATACTGCGTTTCTGTGTAATACTGATGGTCTGTTTAGCCACATTTTTTAGGAGGTGGATTGGTTCAGGTAAGACCCCACTGAAGGCCAAAGCGTGAAATGCACAGCCCCCTACTGCCTATTAAAAGTTTACAATAAGATAAGTAATCCAGTTTATAGATATTTTGACTAATTTCAAACAATTTCTGACTAGCAGATGGATGTGCTTCTTTAAAATATAAAAATTATTAATAAATGCTTCAATAAAAGCAAGATTATCAGTCACTCTTTGAAGCTTGAAATTAGTTTTAAACGTAGAAATATATTTCATACATTGGGGTTATTGTAATCTAAATCTGTAAAAGATCTAAAAGATTTTCTGTGTGTATTTTATTATTTCTTTTACTAGATGTTTTAATCGGTTCAAAACACATTATGTGCATTTAGAATAAATTGTTCGTACTCGTATAGACAAAGGTGGTGGGAACCTTATGTGATTCTTTCTCAAAATGTTACCACAAAGGTGGAGGTACACAAGTGTATAGGATGCATTACAATTTTTCTTCACTTGAACTAGGATACCCAAAATTGTTCCAGCATGAAAAGCTGTATGATAATATGGTTTACATGGGTTGGAGTGGAAGATCTTAAATAGGCTGCTATAGAGCTCTGACCTCAACCCCACTGAACACCTTTGAACCAAGAACGCCAGGCCTCCTCGCCTGACTTTACTAACCAGAACGATCACAAATCTCCACAAACACACTGTAAAATCCAGCAGAACATCTTCCCAGAAGAGTGGAGGTTATAATAACAGTAAATTGGAACTAAATGTAGAATGGAATGTTCAGAAAGCATTAGAAATCTTATTATAGCAGATTGCCAAGCCGACACCCTTGGACCCTTGAGCAAGTGCTCCAGAGGCGCTGTATCATGGCTGACCCTGGACTCGAAACCCCGGTTTCAAACAAGCTGGGATATGCGAAGAAAAAACTTTCACTGTACTGTAATGTATATGTGACAAATAAAGTTTATTCTATTCTATTCTATTCTATTCTATTCTATTCTATTCTATTCTATAGACATGAACACCCACACTGCTCTGCTTCTTATTTTGGAAGAATTAACAAAACCTTCAATAAATGATAAAAAATGGTGGTCAATTGTCAACAAACTTATGTCCAAACAAAGAGTATGTAACGACAGACTGAATAGGACAGCATCCTGAAAAAACAAAGAAAAGAAAATAGAAAAAACATTTATGTAGATACTATATATCATGTTCTTTATTAAACATATATAAATAAAACTAGTTCTAAAACTAAAAATAGTTCCCTATAATGCATCATTTATATTGAATTAATTATCAAACCCTCTTAAACAATTTTCGGAAAGGAATGAAAGCAATGTCTTCTTATCGGAAGCATAGCTCACACCTCCTCCTTCTCCTCCTCCTACACCTCCACCTCCCCAGCCAGTATGTTAATCCTTTCTCGTTCAGGTAGACGAGCCCAGAGGGAGGGGAAGGATAGCTGTAGAGGTCAGCGAGTTTGTCTGGACCACTGCGGATGCTGCAACTGTCTTTCTACAGACAGCTTATATAACGGCATGTGCTTTCGAACCTCCTCCTGTGCCAAGGTCAGTGAGATGTGTTTGCGTTCATACCAGCTCACTCGCAGCCTCGCCGATTGTGACCCAGAGAAAGCGGCTAAAATGAAGCACGGACCCCAAGCATGCAAACTGCATCGATCGTTTGTTTTTTTTTCCTCAAAGCTGTCAACAGGTAGCTTTTTGACATCTAGCTTAATTGGACAGGGTCCCAATATACGTCGTGAGAGGACAAGACGATCATTTTTCTTTCTACAGAGGAGTAAATGGCTAGAAAATATAATGCAATGACAGACTGACGCAAACCCTAGAGCATTGGACTTTGTCAAGTATTCCACCTACAAACATGTCGAGGATAGCATTAAGATCAGCCCCAAAGGAAATGTTTCATCCTCTTCAGCTCCACAGCAGCATCTGAGAGAATTAAGCTTGCTAATTGCCTTCAAGAGCTGGACCAGCGTGGCCCTCGTGCTCACGGTGGACACGGACGTAAATGTTTCGTTCGAAAGGCGTCATGCACACGTAGACACACTTTCTCCTGAACTTCCTTTCTCACTCTCTCTGGAGATCTGCACAGACATGCTTGGATAAATTGATCCAAACTGCAGCACATCATTCTAATTCTGGGAGTACAGACACAAATGCTTGTACTCTACATTTCTCAGCTATTAGAATTTACAGCAGCATTTTTCCCTAAGATTTCTTTGGAGATGTGATCATTTATAGGGTTCATTTTTTCCATTTTACATGAGGTTTTATTCGTATTTCCACTGATATGCAAATAGAGACCTAATGCTTTTTTTTTTTCTTCTCAAGAACACAATGTTTCCTTGCAGAGGAAACTGGTTGCAATTTTAGACGATCGAGGTTCTGAATTCTGAACGTCAAACAAGAGTAACACTTCATCTGGACGAGCAAAGGAGTCATCAATTGGTGGGCCAAGCTCTGCACGAGGACCCAGCGAAACATTTCATCAGATCAAGTCGTCCAAAAATACTAGATCAACTCCGATAAATGAGTGGGAGAAAATGTATCGGGATGCCAGTTTGAACATGAGCCCTCAAAAGAGCTGAGGGAACACTTCTGCCTTTTTTTTTTTATGTATTTACAGTATATATTCAAATATGCGATTAAAAAAAAAAGGCCATGACTTTAACCAGAACCTCCATCCACTGTAGATGGGAGGATTGGAACCTGACATTATATTCTGTTGTAGCTAATCCACCTTACAATTCAAAATGTTGTGCAATATGAGATACTTTTCTGACATTGTATATGCTATAGTATAGGAGATAATCTATATACTGTACACTGTCAACTCCGAATTCAGTTCACGATCATATATTTTTAGGTGACATTTGCAATTCCTTTGATTCTTGAGAGATTCATTGTATTTGGAAAGTGTCTTCTGCTCTTGTGGAAGGTTTTACATGGATAGAATAAAGATTAATGCTTTTCAAATGGAAAAAAAAAGCAAAAGAAAGAAATGTGCTTTATACTTTTTACATGTACGTATTACAGTACAGTGGAATTCTTTTCTTGCATGTCCCAGAGATGTTAGGAAGCTGGGGGTCAGAGCACATTGCCAGCTATTAAACCGTACCCCTGGAACGTTCCTATGAGAAACCCTGAGTCAAACCCTAGTTTTGGAGTTTATAGTAGAACGGCTGCTCTGTTAAAAAAATTAAATCATTACACCTTTTGTTTTTAATCTACTACGCTTTTTCCTCATGCCATTTCAGGAAGTTTTGATCGCCATTGTTACCTCTGGCTTGCTCTTCCGGAATGCTATATTTGGAACAAAATCTGTTTGTACATGTGCTTTACAAATAAAATCAAAATGTAATTTTTTTATTAATGTCAGCTTTAAAAAAAACAACTATGTATTTTATAAAAATTTCAGCCCTTAATATGAAATAAATGCATTGAGGGACTCTGATTAGCGTGCAGCAATGAGCCTGAGAGGCTGCGGGTGGTGTGTTGGAGAGGATAATGAAGCTTTATTTACTAGCAGGCTCTCGACTCGACTCGGTGGGTCCACTCTATTTCCGTAAGCTGCCTCTCGTTCCTTCCCGTCCTCTCTCCCTTCACTCGCTGTTTCCCTGCAGTCAGCAAAACCCAAGCCTCTGTTGTTGTTTTGTTCATGCATGACTGACACAGAGTCATAAGTGTCCCCACATTGTTACATCGTCCTCTTTCATCCTCCGACTGCAGGGCGCAAAGCCGGACCCCGGGTGTTCTTAATCCATATGTCTCGGAGCAGCATTTCCATCTTTGGATGCACGGGAAAAAAACATAAACAACTTGTATAACAGCTTAGATTCTACACTCGCTGGCTGACGCACATGTATGTAGTCACTGTCGACAAGCAAACAGCGCTGGGCCACTGTTTACACTGCTCAGGGCAGAACAGATTTACTCTTTACACAGGATTTCGCACCACGACTGCCAATATTAGCCTATAACAGATGCTTGTAGGGTGTACACATGCCTGTAGATTCGATATGAAGCATAGCCGATATTCCTGGTGCATCAGAAGCGGTGGGTCGTGTTTTTCTAAGCAAATATTTCACAATTTTTTTAACGTAGTGCGGCAATATTTGATTCTATCACTATATAGGTACCATGTCATCTTAAACTATTCACATTTTTTTAGTAAGATTCATTAAATCTCAAGTTCTATTTTTTCTATCTCAAAAGACAGAAGTACACTATATGGACCGTTTGTGGACATGTACCGTAATTTCCGGACTATAAAGCGCACCCAAATATAAGCCGCACCCACTGAATTTTACAAATATTTTTTTTTTTAACATAAATAATCCGCACCTGTCTACACTAATGTACTTTACACAGGCTTTAACGAAAGACATGTTACACACGGTGTAACGGGTGAAATATGTTGCGCTTCCTTTAGGAGCATAGCGGTATTTTGGGAATAGCATGCCACTGCATTTTCCGGTATTACTGCATGTGTGTAAGACGAGGATTATGTCCTTATTATTTTCTGATGCTGATTTCTAAGTTGGAGTTAGCGAGCTATCTCATGACCCAGACTCAACGCGTTACAACGGCTTGTATCTAAACAGTAGCCGACCAAGAAAGTCATTGTTCACTGTCTCCCTCCTTCCTTTCACAACTATTTCTCTCGGGAGTTTATCTTTTGGCATCGTCGTGCATTAAAAAAAAACGATTTTTCTCCCGATGCCGTGCAGCTCAGAACACAGGTGAGGTGCGTTTTTTCGTTTCCGTTCGGAAATTTCATTGGTCTTATTTTATGTCGCTCAGTTTTTTGGCTTGAAGTTTGTGAAACCCAGGAAAAATTCATAAATAAGCCGCTTCGTTGTTTAAGCCGCGGGGTTCAAAATGTAGGAAAAAAGTCTGAAAATAGTCCGAAAAATACGGTACATGCTTTTTGAATTTTCTATTTCACATTTAGCCCCCATTTGCTGTTCTACTAATGTAAGATTTGTGCGTGGATATTAAAGGCGAGATTATTTCTCTGATAACGTTCACGGACACAGACAAGCTCTTCTTTCTCATACTTTTCCAACTTTATTTTTTCCTGGATCCATGCTCCTCTGCAGAACCCGAGAGCAGCCCCTTGCTCACCTCCTTTTCAAAACAGAAGTATATCCAGAAACGACTTGTACTTCTGCATCACATTAAAGACTCGCTCAAAATGAATCAATCGTTCATGAATGACCCATCACTAACTTTATGCTCATTCAGTAACAAGGATGTTAGTAATGTTTAATAATAATAAAGGGTAAAAAAGTATTTGGACACCTGACCATACGATCTGTATGTTCGTTTTGAACATCAGACCAGTCCCCATTTACTGTTATAATATCCACCACTCTTTCGGGAAGATGTTTCGCCTCGGGTGCAGTCAGTGTTCCAATTCATCCCAAAAGTATTCAGTCAGGTTGAGTTCGGAGTTTTAGAGAAGGACACTCAAGATCTTTCACTCCAATCCATGTTAACCACATCTTAATGAAGCTCTTTTTGTGTGAGACATTATCATTATGAAAATTCCAGTCTAACAGTCTGAGGAAGAACCACATATACCTGGAAAATTCAGAAGAACTAGTTCACACAGATCAGTTCTTACTTTTACTCTTGTACTTTGGTACTTTTTAAAGCAAGTGCTTTTAACTGTGTAGAAATGTGAAAGGAAACCATTGAATTATACTGGAGTCACTTTTATGCAGGCGATTTGTATTTTTTACTGAAGTACAGTAAATTTGTCCACTCTTACACGATTCCAGACAAGCACCATCCTTTATCTAACCCTCTGATCGGTGAATTAGAAAAAAGAAAAAGAAAAGAAAAAGTACCTAATCATTTCTCAGTGAATAATACATAAGTTGAATAAATATGAATTAGAAATGCATGTGCCTGTAATCATATATTCTCTTTCACAGCAGTAGTTACAGTATATATACAAAATGGTTTAATAGATCGGCAGAATGGAAAGCGGTTCTTCTGTGTTGTAAAATGGATTTAAGTCTTCAGAGGGTAAACACCATGAGGCGAGGCTTCAGTTTTAAGTAGAAGTATTCTATTTGAACCATCTTCTCAAACCCAAAATCTGATTCCTTTCTCCTAAGTGAAGTGTACATGCTCAGAAATGCCTTTGGGGAGAACTTGCAAGAAAGAAAGAACAAGAACCCACTCTCAACTATTTGAACGAATCATTGAGGAACCCATTGAGAACAACACGTTAACACTACTGAGACACTTCTTCTCGAGCTCCGTAATCTGCTGTGATTAAAAACACACGAAAGACTTCTTAGAACTAAAGCAACATGTTTAAATATTAATCACTGATTCCTGAGCACATACTGTATATTAAACTCATGTGAATTTGTTCTGAAAAAATCGTTCTGAGGTTTTTTTTTTAGACCCAGGTCTGGCTTTGCCATCTACTGTATATCCTGCACACATCTGCTCATACCTCCATTCAATCTAGTTGGGCAGAAAGCAGAAAGGCAGCCATTAAGCTGGTTGGAAAAGTGCACTCCACATGTGAAGAACCCCTGAACCCTCATTCTGTGCTTTGTCCCTGTGCTTCTCAAAATCCTGGATATGAAAGGTGATTTTTCAAGAGGTCGAATAGGATTTTTACTCCTTTTCTTCTGTTTCTATGGAGACGCTGACAGTAAAAGCATGCGGAGAGACGCAGCTTTGTGTTTACCGGTTTGTCGGCAAGAAATCTCTACAGGAGACAAAAACACGCGCCTATTGTTCGAGGCCCATGGGAGAGACGTTGACATTTGGTTCAGCTGGATGCACACATAGCCTCTATTATAACTCAGGCTATGGCACAGCGCTCGTCCTTAACTCCTCTATTGAGGAGCCGCTAGCTAGCCGAGATTCATCGCCTGGTGTAGAGAAAGCAAAGTCTACTCCTACTGAGAGAGGAAAAGAGCTTCTTCATAAGCAGGCTATGACTGGCAGGTTTCGTTTGAGTAATACCAACATGTTTTTTTTTTGTTTTACTATTCAGCATCAGAGTGTACACAAAGTGTGTGAGACTCACCGCACAGGCAGGACAACAACATTTGGGGAATGTCCTGCTGCTTTACATCTTAGTGCCAGAACAAACCATGTAAATAGTACAGCAGCAGCTATAACAGGCCTTCCCTAATTTCCCTCATAATAATAGAAATAAAAGACGCTTTTATATAAACAAGAAACTGAGAAATGCTCATGAAGGAAATGTACAGTGTCAAAGCACTGACACTGGAGACTCCTTCAGTAAACAATACAAAAATGTCTCTTATCAGATAATTTTTTTTTTAAATGCCTCCCATGTCCGTGCCTCCTTTTGTAGCCAGGCTTGGGACCCTCCATGGCAGAGTACTTTATCCCCGTTCCAACAGCTGAACACCCATGGGGCTTGTAAGGGCCTTGCTCAAGGGCCCAAAGGTGGTACCCTGGAATGGCCAGGACTCAAACCCACAACCCCCAGATCCAAAATCCAATGCCTTAACCACTAGGCTACCACGTCCCCCATCATATCAAAATGCATCCCTGTTGTTACCCATAGATTATGTGGTGCATCTGGTATACAAATCCCTATCTATGTATATGTTGTAATTTTAGGACCAAGGAGGCGGAGTCTCAAATATGTTTGACAGAAGAGGAGGAATTGTGTAAATGATAAAAAAAAAAAAAAAAGCAGTTTATATCATTTATATATAAATAAAAAAATAAAATAATTGGAAATAAAAATCTGTCGTGAGCATAAGATTCATGTTCTTTTTAAATATCCCATTTTACATTTAGTCCTTATTTTCTGTTATAATAACCTCCACTCTCCTGGGAACATGTTACACTAGATTTTAGCATGTGGTTGTGGAGATTTGTGCTCATTCAGCTACAAGGGTGTTAGTGAAGTTAAGTACTGATGTAAGGTGAGGAGGCCTGGGGTGCAGTTCGAATCCATCCCAGCGTTCCAATCTATCCCATCCCTTCAATAGTGAGATGTAAAGACATGGCACATAATGGAAAAGTAAATAAGCTTTAGGATTCCTGAAAAATAAAAACACAGAAAATACCTTAGAAAGGTCTGTTGGGTACATTTCGATTGAATAACAATGAAAAGTGCTACTATTATAACTATTCCATAAAATATGCTAAATATGTACAATATGCTCTGTTACTTGAGCGTATTTAACATATCTACTTATAGTTGGAGATCTCTTCAACTGAAAACCACTTGCAGCTGAGGATGGCTCTGCATGAACAGCATAAATATGCCTGAGGTTACTGTGAAGGTTTAAACTCAAGAACCATGAGGATGGTTTTGGACTGTAATTAATATAAACACAATTCAATTCAAAAACGCTTTGCATTCAAGTGTTCAACAGTAAATAGGGGTTAACCTCAACAATGATGGAGCTGAAATGAATGGACATTCAGTGTCACCCAGATGAGAATGGGTTCCATTTTAAGCTTGGTTCCTCTAAAGTTTTTTTTCCTCATACCATCCGCAGACAGTCTTTTTCTTGCCACTATTGCCAACGTCTTGCTCATTAGGGATAAACCTACAAGGATAAACTCATAGGGGTTAGTTTATGATGCTAAAATTTATGGTTGTAATCTATTTCATCCTGTAAAGCTGGGTTGGGACAGTGTCCATTGTTAAAAGTGCTATACAAATAAAATTGAATTAATAGACTAATACAACATTATTAACATCTAAATCAAAGGTTTCCACCCTGGCCTTGTGTGACACATCCCTAAGCATTGCCTCAATCCTTTATAATGTATGTAGGATATATGTAAGGTTTATGACAAAACGCATGACTGTCCTGGAAATGATATTAAATTTGATCTTGGTGTGAAAAGAAATAAGATTCGCTGAAACAATTTTTGTCTTTAGATATTTATTGCTTCCACATTGCAGCTGCAATTCAGTGCTCGTTTCTAATTAAATGGTTTGCAGACCTGCCCTCTGGTAGATTTTCATCCTTTATATAACATTTGCATTGAATGCAGGATCAGGATCAAACTTCCACCAAGGTTTAATTCAAATAATTCTTTTAGATCAGTGAAAATAAATAATAAGTAGTAAGAAAGCAGTTTTACAATTTCAGCATTTGGCGGACACCTTTAGCGAGACCACCTTACAGTTTTTTTCTCTTATACAATTAAGCAGTCAAGGAGCCTTTCGCAAGGGGCAGTCTTGGTGGTGCTGGGTTTTGAATTCACAACCTTCTGATCAGAAGATTCACATGATAACCACTGTGTAAAGGAAAAATGCATAGTGTGTATACTGCATGTATGTCTGTGTGTTTCAATGTGTTAACGTGTCAAAAAATACAATTTTGTAACAGTTCTTTAGCTTTGACAGTAACTACTTTGTACTTGTACTATTATTAGAAAGGTTGGAGATGTTTAATTACACGAGCGGTGCGTTAGCATGTTTTGATTTCACTGCGCTTTGAAGAAGATTCATTCTCGGTTCTGAGACAGAGGAGATAATTAAAAAAGCACTGTGTTGCAGCTTGAAGATTTACCAACTGCTCTCGAATCTTAAGAACTCTATGTTCATAAGAACGTCTTTTCCAGAGCAAGTTACAGAGCAACTGACATTATACAACCCCAATTCCAAAAAGGTGGGACATGTAAAATATAAATAAAAACAGAATGCAATTTGCAAATCTCATAAACCCATATTGTATTCACAACAGGACATAGAAAACATATCCAATGTTTAAACTAAGAATACATGCTATTTTAAGAGGAAAAAATAAGGTCATTTTTAATTGAATGGCTGCAACAGGTGTCAAAAAAGTCGGTACATGTTCAAACCTGTGTAGCATCACGTCTTCTCCCCACATACATCTGGAAACTAACGTTTTGGGAGAGAAAGGTTGTCCCATATGTGTCTGATACAGGATTCTAGCTGCTCAACAGTTTTGGGTGTTCTTTGTTGTGTTTTTTGTTTTTATGATTCACCATTAATGTTTTTAAATGATGAAATGTCTAGACTGCAGGCAGGCCAGTTCATAACCCAGACTCTTTTAGTACAAAGACATGCTTGTAATAGATGCAGTATGCAGTTAGCATTTTGTTTTGTTTTGTTTTGTTTATTGTAAATAGAATATGGGTTTGGGGAATTGGGGTTGTACAACCGAGCAGTTTTGGCAGAAGCAGCTTAGTGGTGCTGGGAATTGAACTCACAAAGTCCACAAACCCCTGAGTGACCTTTTCAAATTTTTTGTACTTTATAATAGTATTGACATGAAAACAGAAAGGAGATTAGAGAAGAGGCCACAGGTTTAAATAATCACATAGCTGTACATTATTTATCCATATCTTTTTACTAAAAGTAGTAAGCAAACCAAGATTACTGTTAGTCTACTTTATACAGGAGGTATGGATTTTCTTCAATTAAAATGGTGATTGATTTGCATTTGCTTTAAAATGAATGAAAAGGATACTTCATAGGTGATCAACAAATTTGTACAAAAATGTAAACAAAAATGTTAACATTTCTAACAAATTTAGAATGCTCTGGATAAAAAAAAAAAAAAAATCAATTATGAACTTATTTCTCCGTTTTTTATTAATTGCATCATGAAAGTCAAAATGTAAGAGTCTTTTAAACAGCGTTCGTGCACTTTCTTATGAACGTAGAGTTCTTCATGTTAAGTGACTCGAGAGCAGCTGTTTAATCTTCAAGCTGCAACACAGTGCTTTTTCAATTATCTTCTCTGTCTCAGAACCGAGTCTGAATCTTCTTCAAAGTGCAGTGCAATCAAAACATGCTAACGCACCCCTCGTGTAATTAAAAATCTCAAAGCTTCCTGAAAATAGTAAAAAAAAAAAAAAAAAAGTAGGAAAGTAGCTAAAATAGACGGTCAAAGCTAAAAAAGATTTTTTTGGCATTTTTTTTCAACATGGTAAAACCTTGAAACACACACACACACACACACACACACATACACACACACACACACGCACACGCACACAATATACACACATTGTAAAATGTCAATTAATTTCAGAAATGAGGTATTGAACCACATAAGTGTTTGGCTACCTCATTTTCTGCTTTAGTAGAAATATTATTTCAAATATTTATTTTTTGGCTCCAGTGACTACTTTAGTTAACCAACTTTCCCAAATTATATGTTATATGTAAAATAGAACAAAATAGAACATCAGCATGTGGAAACAGCTCTTGCCAGCTGATTTGTTCTTTTTCTTGTTTTGAATTTGTTTGGAACTTGGTTTGAAATGGGTTTCCCATTTGCCAGTAAGAACTTCATAATTTTACAGCCACCATGAGGTAGAGTGAGGGCTTCCTCTGAACAACATGCCTCCACTGAGACATGTGAAGCCAGGCAGAGGAGGAGAAATCCCACACTGATTGACAGAAGAAGACGAGTTTCACTGTGACTGACAGAGGAGGAGGAGGAGTCATTGTAATCGACACCATGCTTGATAGAGAAAGAAGTCACTGTGATTGACAGAGGAAGAGGAGCCTCAATGCAATTAAGAGAGGAGTCATCTCACTTGCTTAATAGAGGAAGCGAAGTTTAACAGAAGAGGAGGAGTTTCAATGTAATTGACAGAAAAAGGAGTCTAATTGTGATTGACAAAAGAAGTAAAGTTTCACTGTAACTGAGGATGGGGAGTCTGTCTCATTGTTGTTGACAAAGGAAAAGTGTCACTGTGATTGAAGGAAGAGGAGGAGTCTCATTGTGATCAAAAGAGGAAAAAGAGTGTCACTGTGATTGGCAGAGGAAAAGGAGTCTCAATGTAATTAAGAGAGGTCATCTCACTATGATTGACAGAAGAGGGGGAGGAGTCTTAATGTGATTGACAAAGAAAGAGGAGAAGAAATCTCACTGTAATTGATCGAGGAAGAGAAGTCTATGTGTGACTGACAGAGAAGGAGTCTCAATGTAATTAACAAAGAAAGAGAACAACTTTTATTGTGATTGACAGAGCAGGAGGTGGAGTCTCACTGTGATTGACAAAAAAACAGGAAAGGTTTCATTGTGACCGGCAGATTAAGATGAGGAGGAGTCTCACAGTGATTGACAAGAGAAGTTTAAGTGTGATTGACAGAAGAGGGCGAGGAATCTCACTGTGATTGACAGAAAAGTCATTATGTGATTGACACAGGAGGAGGAGTCTTACTGTGAATGACAGAAGAGGAGGAGGAGTCTCGCTGTGATTGATTGGCATATTTCTTTCACAACATTTTACCCATGTGAGACTTTAGATTCATGTATTGAGAAAAAAAATGTTATTTTACATCAGTTTCCATTTCTATTTCTATTTCCCAAGACCATGACAGCTGCCATAAATTTCCATCCTGAGACGACTTCCTCTCACAGTCACCACGATGAAGAAATGGACCGTTCAACTCCACAGTTTCAGACTTAAGCCTTAAAGTCGTACGTCATAACATAATCCTGTATGTTAATCAGACTGTGCATTAATCAGACACTGAACAGGTGGCAGACATCACTTTTGTTAGGCGGGAATAGAGAAAGGTGTGCCTCACCTGCTGAGGAAGTGTGTGTGAAAGAGGAAGTGTTGAACCCTGTCCACCATGAAGCCCAGGGCACCAGCTGTCTCTCTTTCTCACCTGAGCTTGTGGACAAGTGTGGTGCCACCTGCCATGCACCTGCTCCTCACACAACCTGCTGAGCACGAGCACCGGGAGAGCATGCGGATGCTTTACACTCCCTCACACTCACTCAACACACACTTTGCCTGTCTCAAGTTCACACTGCAGTGCATCTCCCCAATGGGTTACACACTTACATACGTGCATGTATAGGACACAATGGAGTCTATCACAGACAGGTCTCCATGGTCAACCCAGATGTTCAAACACACACTAATCCAGCTGTCAGGGTCAGAGGAATAGGAAAGGCATGTTAAACTGGTACGAAACACACAAACACACACTTGTAATCAGATGCAGCGCTCATGAACATGTTACACACAATCTGTGACTTGGACAATTCAAATCCTGTCAATGATTTGAATGAAGAAGGTTGTGAAAATATGTTTTTATTTCTTTAACCGCTTGATCTTTTTGTTAAATTTTTTTATTTTTTTATTCAGGTTTCCAATCCATCCCAACAATGTTCACTAGGATTGAGGTCAGAGTTTAACAGCAGCAAAGATCTTCCACTCCAAACTATGTAAACCAAATCCTAATGGCTTTGCCCACAGGGGCATTGTCATGCTGGAACAGATTTGGGTCTCCTAGTTCAAGTGAAAGGAGAATTTCCTGCAACTGTATCCATTTAAAGGAAGAATCACATATGGCTGGAAAGTCAGGTGTCCTAGTACTTTTTCTTTTTGCATGTCTGTCCACATAAGCTTGTATTGAGCAACATTTCACAGTGTGTGCATTACAAATCTTTGTTACATTTAGAAGGGGTTTTTGCTGGTACACACTGTTGGCAATCCTGTATCTTTCTGCTGCCAGCTGCAATAATGAAATATCTATGTCTAGTCTTTAGGATTAGTCTAAAATATTTATATACACATGCACCAATAACAAAAAGTCACTCCCAATTAATTCAGGCACTGGAAGTGGTGGGACATGAACTTTGGGGTAACAGGAGCCTCCTCCTTAATTCTTTTTACTAATACTACAGACAGCATTAACTTTAAGCTACAGGAGCTCGTCTGTTGGATCGGACCACACGGGGCAGCCTTCGCACCCCACGTGCATCAATGAGCCTCTGCCGCCCATGACCCTGTCGCCGGTTCACCACTGTTCCTTCCTTGGAACACTTTCGAAAGATACTGACCACTGCGGACTGGGAACATCCCACAAGAGCTGCAGTTTTGGAGATGCTCTGACCCAGATGTCTAGACATCACAATTTCGCTCAAATCCTTACGCTTGGCCATTCTTGCTTCTAACACACCAACTTTGAGGACAAAATGTTCTCCCGGTGTCTAATAAATCCCACCCACTAACAGGTGCCATGATGACATTATATTCACTCACCGGTCATAATGTTATAATGTCAGAAAGTTATGTCTGGTCTGTGTATGTGTACTAGTGGAAGTGATAGCTCAGTAATTAATGCTCTGGGTTACTGATCAGAAGGTTGGGGATTCAAGGCTCAGTAACTACAAGCTGCCTGTGTTAGGCCCATGAGCAAGGGTGCTGTATCACAACTGAACCTGCATTCTGACCCCAACAAACTGGGATATAGGAAGAAAAAAAATCACTGTGCTGTAATATATATGTGGCAAATAAAATCCTATCACTTTAAGAAAAAGAAAAAAAAATAGAGGTGGGGTAGCAAAATAGAGATAAAGATCCCTTATTATCATTATTATTATTATTATTATTATTATTATTATTATTATTATTATTATTATTATTATATTTTTTTTGCTGGAAAGTGCAGGAAACAGTTTCAAAGAAATTTTATAAATGAATAAAAAGAGCTTTGGAATGATGAGTTTAATTCCATTGCTCCTAATCAAAAATGTCACCATTGCATTACACTATCTGGACGGAATAACTGCTCCTCACTCAGGCCTAAGTTCAAGGTCAGAATCAATGCATAACTTCAACACGTCTATTTATTTATTTCTTTTTTAGTTTTTTTCA
This sequence comes from Silurus glanis, assembly GCA_014706435.1. Taxonomy (NCBI): domain Eukaryota; kingdom Metazoa; phylum Chordata; class Actinopteri; order Siluriformes; family Siluridae; genus Silurus; species Silurus glanis. The sequence continues at coordinate 1,733,765 of JAAIIK010000100.1, forward strand.
GTATGCACAACTTTAGCTTAGGTTTGAAATATTGCTTAGGTCTGTAGTTAAGTCGGAGCTCTGAATACCAATAGGCCGTGGTGTTCATAAACATCAACGTCCAAATCAATAAGAATGCGTACGTATGTTTCACTGAGAGGGAATTATGCTCAGCATCGAATATCATTTCTCAGCTTGTGAAAATTCCTCAGGCACTTCTCACAGCTCAAGGGAAGTGAGATAATCGATGTGGTACATGTGTTAATATTTGCAGGCTGTGTGTTTGAATCATAATTCAGGGCTCTGATGTTAATGGCTTTAGTGCAGAACTGTGAAGATAAAAGCTGTATGAGCTTGATAAAAGTGCCTGATGCCGCTCATTCTATTCGTGTGTGTGTGTGTGTGTGTGTGTGTGTGTGTGTGTGTGTGTGTGTG
>JAAIIK010000100.1:1734188-1748318 GCA_014706435.1 Silurus glanis
TGTGTGTGTGTGTGTGTGTGTGTGTGTGTGTGTGTGTGTGTGTGTGTCATGTGTCAGTTGGAAATCAGCCAGATACTCTTTCTGCAGTGTGGTGAAATGGTGGAAAATGAATTTTTTTTTCTAACCAACTGACATTTCTTACAACTGACATTCCCACAGTGGATTATAAAATAGAGGCAGATTTAGATCATGTATTAATATATACAGAACATATTTATTCATGATTTGGCCTATTATGGCAGGTACTCTCTCTCTCTCTCTCTCTCTCTCTCTCTCTCTCTCCACACACACACACACACACACACACATGTATATGTATATACCTCACACCCTACATCAGTGTCTGATTGATAGTAGCACATATCTCCACAAGCAAACTCCAAAATCCAGAGTAACATCTCTCCATAAGAGTGGAGGTTTAATTATTCTAACTATTCTAGGTGGAATGGGATGTTCAAATTCATTTACATTCATGGCATTTGGCAGCCCTTATCCAACATCTTATATCATTCATACAACTGAGCAGCTATTGGGTTAAGGGCCTGGCTCTAGGGCCCAGTGGTGGCAGTAGGGTGTACATTCAGAGAATTTGGCAGAGCCCATACAGCTACAGCTGAGCAATTGAGGGTGAAGGACCTTGCTCAAGGAAAAATACCACAAAGATACCAACCACCAAACACATGAATCTCATGGTCAGGTGTCGAGATATATATATACACGTATCAGACACCTGACCATGTAGCCGAATAGATATTCATATATTCCTTAATTTGGTGTTTTGACAATGCTAATAGAAAATGCATCCTAACATAAGGTCTAAAAATTTCCCACGTGTTCATCTGGGATGAGTTTGGTACCTGGTAAGTCCTTTACACTCTATTAAGAAACATTTGATCAATACTACTACATCACATGCAGTGACTCTTCCCTTTAAGAGATGTTAGCAAGTCACCCTGAAATACTAGAAATATCCATCTAGTAATACAGGACCTGACCCTGATTTATGACTATAAGGTGATATCATTAAAAAAAAACATAATAATAAAAGATCAAAACCACTATGCTACAACAACGGCTCCAGGAAGCAAAAATAAATGAACAATGTAGCACCTGATACGCACATATCAGTGTCTCACACACACACTACCATGTGTCACTATTGTGCTGAGAATGATGCATTGTGCAAATAATTACTGGTCACTGGTGGTCCCTTTCCATTGATGGATGAGGTAGCAGGCGGCTGATACGTACATTGTCCAGGGCAATAGATGGGCTACAGTCAATATCTACACACATACAAACTGACCTATATAGAAGCGTTCCTTGAATTGATGGCCAGTGTGGACATAAATGTAAAAGCGTACTGTAGTAAACTTGAAGATAGATGTTATATTCAGTTTTTCCATGGCAATGTTGAGTTCTTGAATTTAACGAGTTGCTAACCCAATCACATTTCAAATAGCAAGATTATATTTAACTTTATTGTTTCTAGAGTACCAGATTAGACAGGGGTTTATGGCAAACACTCTATATTCTATACCATAACTGTTGTTATTTAAATGAAGTAAAATGAGTCAAGCTGGTTATTTATTTTATTTTTATTTTTCTTGCGTCAAGTTGTAGTAGTAATAGAATCAGAATTAGAATCAGAATACTTTATTGATCCCACAGGGAAAATATTTGGTTGCAGTTGCTCACAGTAAAATTAAAGTAAAGATAAAAAAAAAAAAACATAAATTGGGGGGGAATTTTAAATAATATATACATATTAAGTATAGATGCTGGACAATTTATACATTACCAATCTTATTGAAATATACTGTATGAAATGTGTAGCATCAGAAAAACAGATGGCGGATGGCATTATTGCACTTAAAAATATTGCTCACAATTGCCTAAGATATTAACATTACATAAGTGTGGCATGAAAATCTATAACTATAGCTATATCATCTATATCGTGGACCAGCTGTTTAACACTCAGAGGGCGGAGCTTTATAGTTTGAGGCCACAGGCAGAAATAGTCTTCTGTCTGTCACTGTATTAGTAGTAATAATAGTAGTATATTGCACTTTTGTACACAAATGTAAATGTAAATGTAGTATATGTATTCATCCCTTCATTCATTCATTCATTCATTCATTCATTCATTTAATTGTTGTATATTTAACTTTATGAACCCTATTTTCTGACCAATCATTCTCAAGAATTATATAGTTCTCGAATGCTCAACACTACTTTTCTGAATTTTCTCCATTTCCTGTTTCCTGTCACTGTATATGTCCATCTGATGACACACAACTGATTCAAATTCCAGTTGATCAGCTGGCATCTGTGAGGTCTTGATACCATCAGACATCCCAATTTCAACCATCAACAATCTTCTAGCGGTCACATACAGTATAAGCAAAGATCAGCAAAGGACAATAAAAGGATTTTTGTTGTAGTTTTGAGGGTTTATTTTGTCCTCAATACAAAAACTAATTTGATTTATTCCTGGAATAAACATACTAGCTTTACTTTGTGTAAACATCATATATGAACCATTTATGCGTCTAGCACATAGGTGTGAAAATGGAGTAATAGAGTCATCTGTGCAAATGATGTTCCTCTCCAGCTCCATCACTACACATGCATAAAAGAGTGGAGGCAAACACACTTTCTGTAATGGGCTTTCAGAAGCGAGTGCTTTCAGACTGACTGACTGTAATCACACTACGGTTGTGCTCCATAATGAGAGCCATTGTGTTTGGGCCACCTGGCTGTACTCGAGAAAGGAGTGTCTCCGAATGCTGCAAAAGAGCAGAAGCAAAATCGTCTTTGAATACTTTATTTTTGGTAAACACTTTTCCAGGAAACATTGCTGGTTTTGTCTTGTTTTTTTTTATGCTTCTACAGAACATGGCTGTTGCCAGACAGGTTGTCCAGACACGCACACAAGACTGCTTATCTCAGCATGTGTACACCCTAAACACAGGCATATTCACATACACACACACCAAAATCACCACTGCCACCTATAGGATGGATGTGAAATTGAAGCCAGTGCCCCACCCCCCACCAGTTTCATGAAAGAACCGAGATCCAATTCTGAGTCATTTGAGATTTAGTGAAACTATGATTATTGAAATCATTCAAAAAGGTAATAAAGTATATCTTGTCTGAATACATCTTGTGTGGCTTTGATGTATGCTTGATAAAAATGTTTAATTCTACATTTATTTTTTTTATATATTATTTTATTTTGTAAGGTATTACAGACAAGAATGCAATATCTGGATTGCAAGAGCCAGAAACCTAAATGAGCTTAAAAAAAAAAAAAAAAAAAAAAAGTGTCAGGTCATCACTGAATTTCACTCACACACTCACAAGATAAGCTCTCACAAAAGGCCGTCGTTGGCTTCGTTAGTATGTGGCAATCGAAGTGTAAAGTGGCTGGGTGCTGCGGCTTGGGGTGCGTCAGGCTATGATAATGCTGTGCTAGTGCCACACTGTTCTGCTGAGTGCAGCTTTCTGCTCGGGTCCTGGCACAGAGGCTGGAAAACAACATTCAGATCTTATCGGTTTCGTGCTAAAGTAGCTCGTTCCCCCCCCTCCAGACTCCACCACTCCTCGCCTGGAGGTTATACAATAAGAATGACTTAGCTAAACAAAAGTGAAAGGACATACCGAAAACAAGTGGTGCCTGGAGGACAGAGATTAGGAGCATGTGTTAAAGCGTGCAGGAAAGAGTGAAGGGAGGGGAAAGAACGGGGCACGTAAATAGCATGAACGACGCTTGGCCCTGTCTGTCGTGCCTGCCAAATTTTTATTGGCATCTCATCCATATAGATAGATACGACTGCCTGAAATATCAAGTGTCTGTATCTCTTTTTTGTAGATTTCATTTAACTCTCACCATGCTGCGTTTTTCGTTATTCATAATTGTTCATTGTTTTAGTGTATATTTATTTTTAATTTTATTATTATTATTATTATTATTATTATTATTATTATTATTATTAACATCCCAATCCCCATTACTGTTATAATAACCTTCAATCTCTATGGAATATAGATAAATCTGCTTGAGGCGATTTTGTGGCGATTCAGCCAAAGGGTGTTAGTAAGAAAAGTGAGGTACTGATGTAGGGTGAGGAGGCCTGGGGTGCAGTCAGTGTTCCAATTTACTTCCAGTTCAATTCGTGCACAGGAGCTTTGTCATGAAAGAACAGGTATGAGCCTCTGAGAACAAGTAAAAGGATAATGTAACGCTACCACATTCAAGGAAATCCTATACAATCGTGTGCTTTCAACTTTGTGGTATCAATTTGGGGGAAGAACCATGTTTGTTTGGAAAAGCCAGATGTCCTGATGCTATTGTTCATGTAACATACATGGCCACAAGACCTTTCTCCAGCCTATTCTGAGCATTCCAACTGATCAGTCTTATAGTTTTCCAGTTACATAAGCTCAAAATGGTCACAATTCCCTTAGACTTCCATTGAAATATAAACTGACTGTTATAACTCAACCATTTCAAGCTACAATTACCAAACCAAACAAGCAGTTTCCTTCAGGCTGTTCAGACTGGTGTATTTTGTCTAACTGATCACATGTACATACACAGGTTTTTTTTCCCATAGTGGCCAAACATTCCACAAACGTCCATAAACTTAAATGAAGGGAATATTCACAACCTGCCTTGAAATGTTCAAGAATGTTCAAACTCCAACTGCCCAAAACTTAAGCAAGTGCACGCACACTGCCTGAAGGCCTTTTTCTCTTCCTTTCACCTGTAACATACGCTCTCATTTCATCTATCTCTCTCTATCAACCCACCAGTAGCACATACACTCCCCATCCATCTTTTAATCTGCCAATAGCACACACACACACACACACACACACACACACACACACACACACACACACACACACATACACACACACACTCTCTCCCTATATTTCTTTTTTATCAGTCGATCTGTATCACTCTCTCACTCCTTCCATCATTCTACTAATACGACTCTATCTATTAGTGTCACTCAATCATTCTTACCAGCATTTACTTCATTTGGCATTTGGTATTCATAAAAATTTCAGAAAAAACACCTTAAATGTATGCAATTTCATGCATAAGGCTTTTAATCATATAATCATACTATATGTGGAATGCACAGTCGAGTTTAAATTGCTTATTATTTTTCCCATATATGGCGTTTAGCAGACCCCCTTTATCCAAAGTGACTTTCTAAAGAGCTTTGGAATCTCCATCAGAAATACATCCTCAACTTAATGTACTAGGACTAGCACATTTAGTGATGGCCAGATGTTTTATATTTCTGTTATAATTAAAAAAAAAATATTAATAACAAAGAAAGCTTGTAAAACATAAACCCATATAAAAAAAAATTATAGCAAAATATATAATGGTGTGTAAATGAAGGATGGACTTCTCTATCTGAATCAGAATAGTATGCACTTCTGTTTTTCAGTCATTTAATGCTCCCATAAGTTTGTGCACTTGACCTTCATGGAGTCTTGTAGGCTTTGTCAAAAGATCCTGTTGCAAATTATGGGTCATGAATATATACATGAATAAGAAGAAAATCAGCAATTTTTTTTTTTTGCAAACGTTAGAAATGTTTAGTTTGGTTTACAGTTACATACCTTTTCACTGAAAAATAAGCCCCATGTACCTTGAGTTAAAAAGCAACTGACTGTTTAAATGTCCTATAATTAACTGTTTGGAAAGCTTAGACAGATCTGTCACAGCTCACATTGCTCATAAAATTAGCAATAGGAACTGCTGCAATGTTGTTTTCTACCAGCACTGGGCCTCATTTGTCAGTTTTCTATTTGGATATGTGTGTAGGTTTTTCAGAATCAGAATTAGCTTTATTGGCCAAGTGTGCTTGAGCATAAAAGGAATTTGTTTCTGTTTTAGAGTAAACCAACAGTGCACAATTAATATCCAGGCACTGCACAGCAATGTGAGACAGAAATAAGACACAGTTTAATTCAACATGATTACAACCAACTCAAGTGAATGGCCAAGCATCAAAGACAGTACACTGGCGTAGAATATAAGTTAGTACAACCCTAATTCCCACTGGGACACTGTAAAATGTAAATAAAAACACAACGTAATTATTTGCAAATCTCATAAACCCATTTCTCCCTCAGGAACTCGAGCTGCATCAACAACGCTTTGGGAACGCTTCTGCATTGTCCACCTTCTGAATCACGTATTTAATCCGTCCAATGGAAATGGGGGATACAGACAGCCTGTGTATTGTTTGCTTGAAAGAGGAGCACGCTAAGTCGGTTTCCCGAGGGAGCCGACTGCGCAGATTGCTCGAATGTCTATGCGAACGCTCCGCTACCGGTGGGAACTCTTCGAGGAGGGTGTCCCTGCTTCTCGTGGTTCTGGCCCTGCTCTCGCTGAGGAGGAGCGGCATGCTAGTTTGCAGGGGTTACAGATGGACCTGGCAGAGAGTCTGGAGACGGGCTTGTCCATTTCTCATTCCTCACCTGTCGGTTTCAGCGCTCGTGTGCAAGCCGCAGTTTCTTCCCCTTGTGGCAAGCATCCTGCGCCGACTCACTTCCTACAAGAAGGGGGGCATCCCCATCTGTTACGAGGACCTACTGGATGTAGTCACTCAGGCCGTAGCCAAGCTAGATATAGACTTGCACGCCGATTAGCATTACAACCTCCGAACCGAGGGTTGCCATTCTTTCCGGACCTGTACACTGAGGTGTCCAGGTCCTGGGCTAAGTCTTTTTCAGCTAACATCTTTAGTCCTAGAGTATCTCTATACACTAATATCGTTGGACTGAAGGAGTGTGGTTACAGGTTGATGCCCCAGGTTGAGGAGACTCTGGCTAGCTATCTCTCCCCAGGTGTCTCGTCATACCTCAAAACCCCGGTGCTGCCCACCAAGCTTCTTCGAAATATGTCGAATGCGTATGCCTCAGCAGGTCAAGCCGCAGCGTGCCTGCACACATGGCAGTGTTGCAGGCCTATCAGGTTGATCTGCTGCTAGAGCTGGACGTAGGGGGCCTTTCAGGTGGCCAGAAGGTCCAGGAGCTGGCTCTAAGTGTCACTAAAGAGACCGCTGGGGCCGTTGACCGGTTAACGGTCGCACTTGTTTCTGCCGAAAGGAATTTATGGCTCACCCTGTCAGATCTTTCTGACAGAAATAGGTCCTATCTGCTGGACACGCCTCTAGTGCCAGCGGTCCCTCACTTGCCTCTCTCATGGGGCTGATCAGCCCGAAGTTCAACCCAGCACCTCCTGACATCGAGAGGTTCAGAAACAGAGCCCACTACTAGGTATCCTGTGCGACGCTCTGGGTCGAAGTCCTGAAAAATTATGGATCTGAGGACCATAATTTTCAATAAGAGGACTTAAGCCAAGAAATCCTGACATATATTATTCTGGGGGCTTCACCAGAATATCCCCTCCCGCCCCGGCGGCCTCAGGGAGCTGGTCCATTAACCCTCCAGCGATTGCCCTCCTCGGTTTTTGCCCGGTACCTGGAGGACTTGCTGACTCTCAGGAGGCCCCTAGAGCTGCACCAGGGTGTAGCTCTAGCTTTAGGCTCACCAGAGACTGATTCCCTCAAGAGACCACCTGGCAGCCTGGGAAGCTGTAGACAGAGGGTCTACAGCTGAGGAGGAGGACAACATTTGTTTCTAAACAAACTGAATTTGTACAAATGCAACATTTCTTGTGTAAAAATAATTGGAACTATTTAGGAATAAATCCATTCATATCCACACCAATAAAGCATAATGTGGATTTTCAAGCTCAACTACAGCCTTGCCCATTTTTGTTGACATCGCTGCCCTTCACATGGACGAGTGCTTGCAAGAAGACAATTTATGAGTAAAGAAATCGGATTCATGAGACCACTCGTACTGTAAGATGTGTCAGAAATTCATCAGATTATCTGGCAGCCTAATAGCACACCATTAGGGCAATTAATCAGCTCTCGCTGGTTGTGCACGTCGAATGTAACTGCAACTATGTGAAATGTGCCGATTTTCTGAAAATTGACCGGATTAGGTTGAACAATCTGGGTTTTTATTTTAATTCAATGACATAATTGCTGTGAAAGCTGAACAAACTGAACTAACTGTGCAATTTACATCAGATTGTGAATAATTAGCAGCATATGAGTGTGTGGCACTCATGGAGTGTTAATATTAGAGTTACAAATGACATCTGGAATGCAGTAAATGCAATAAAGTGCTGGTGCAAGTAATGCGGGAGGCGGAGAGGAGAGCCTTACATAGCATATGCATGTTAGTCTCTGTGTTTATGCTCGAGGACTACTGTTCTGTGTATACCAAGCGGACGTGGAAGAAAAGAAAAACAAGTGGGTTTTGTAGAAACAGATGTCGAGGAGTTGAAGTCACGTCAAAACCTCTGTGGGAAAGCTTTAGGGATCTGATGAACAGAATCTGGCGGCGTTTTTATAGAATAATCCCATGCTGGTAGTTAGGATAGAGCTAGCTTCGGATTCAAATTGGTGAACTTGGAATGAGTAGTGCAGGAAGTGTTGCTGAAAAATGTATTGGAAAAAAAAAATCTGCATTGAGGTATCTAAGAATAGCTGAAATCTAAGAATAGTGTTTGTAATGTTTGTAGGTAAAACCAAGAATAACTTTTCTAAAGTTTATAACATAATGTGTTGTAGCATAAGTATTGGGACACCTGACTGATGTTAAATGTTCATGCAAAAGACATATTTTATATACGCATTTATATCAGCTCTGTAATAATAGTGAAAAAGATTATAAAGAAGACTCCTGTTACCCCAAACTACATATACATATGTTCTGTTCGATAGACTAGACTTAGTCTTTTCATTATTTCAGCTGGTAGCAGAACAAGACAGCATTGACAATAGTGTTACAGCAGCAATGGACACTAACACACCTTCTACATGTGCTAAGTGAAACACAGATTTGTAATGCACACACTTTAAAATTGCTTATCATGTGCTTGTGTAAACAGACATGCAAATTCGACTAGTGTTTGGTTTTCCCATGCTTTCGATTGTACAAAAGAAGTGTTCATAGAGCAAAATAAAACATACAGTACATAAGTCTTGTGTTCAATAGGTCAGAGCTCTATAGAAGGCCACTCCAAACCATTTAAACCATATTTCCATGCAGCTTGTTTTGTGCACAGGGGCATTGTTATACTTTTGTGAGATACTGTATGTCTTTTTATGATAGCGGACATTCTTGGAATCGTTTTTTAATAAATGTCCTAGGAACATTACCTTTATGTAAACTGGATGTGATGCTAGCAGCAATATGACTAGCATTAGCATTTATGTAGATATAATTTAACTACTGGAGCATTAAGGACAAAATCTTTATGACAGCTGCCACAATAAGTCTAAATAATGTTAATATCTTTTTTCTAGCTTTGTAAACACAAATTCCCCTCAGTAAATTATTATTGGGACAAACAATTGTTGAAATAAGACTTTTAGCATTTTGTTTTAAACTAGGATTTAGGACAAAGCCATTGAGAATAGCAACATTTGTTAATGTGATAGCAAATGACCTCTAGATAGTTGTAAAGATTATATGCTGTCTCTAAGACGTCATATTATTAAAGAGAATGATGTCCTCAATAGAGAATGATGTTAAATCAGTCTACACAACAATGGAAAGATTGGATTTATTCAAATATTTAATTTATTCATCTCATCCCTGCATTTAAAAACCAATATGGGAAACATATAAAGCAGCAGTAGCTTAGCATTATTTATCAGAAGGTTGCAAGTTTGAATCCCAGAGCTGTCCATAAGCCAGTGTTTTGGCCTTGAGCAAGGCCACTGGTGTCACATTTTCTCTCTGTGATTCGCTTTCCACTTCCTAGTGCAATTCATTCCCAGACTGCTGAGCTGCATGCTTAGATTGAATGCTGTTTCACTTAGAAGGAAAATAAATCCCTACAAAAAAAAATACATATCTGTTATGAAAATGTTTTGACTGCAAGGGTTTGCATGCAGTAGTTAAGTCATCATCCGGAACCGTTTATTAAAAGCTAATTAACATGCATTAAGTGAGCTAATGCTAAAATCCGTTTCCAGTGAGGTCTGAGTATTACATGCCGAGTTTCAGCAGTTAGCACAGCAGATTTAGATGAATACATGGTTCACACATTGCTCGGCAGCAACCCAGCATGGGCACCCTGCTGCTATCTCATTAATGGGCATTTGCCTCCCCTAATATTAACATTTAAAAGACAAAGAGATGGAAAACTGCAGGAACAGAAAAAGAGTAAGACAGAAAGTCGTCTGTGCACCAAATATAACTAGAATTTTAATGGGCAGAAGAGGTAATGAAAGAAGAGAGAGAGAGAGAGAGAGAGAGAGAGAGAGAGAGAGAGAGAACTGAAAACCCACAATATCTCTTTACATCTGCTTGGGATTCTGATCAGTGGACTAAATTTAAAAAAGTCCCCATACATATATTAACCCAGTCTTGAAGCCCAAAGCCACTGATTTAACCTAAGCACATAAAACATACTTTGATCAGACATTAAACAAGCTTCAGTATGTGCTTTAAATTCTCTGAGAAAAAAAAAAATACCCATACCTTGTATATAATTGAGTAGCCGATAGCAATCAGTAATGTGCGCCCTCTTCGTAGACACCGCTTTGAACCACAGGAATTGATTCGTATGCGCTGAGCGTTCATTCGATCAAATTCATCTGTGCCTTCGAGGGTAGTGCATCCTCCAGAATCACAACAACCTCTGGCAGCTTTCATCAAAAGTGGACAGAACTAGATTTTGTTCGAAACGAGACCTACATGCATTCTAGAGCTATTAAAGGAGTACACATGTCTATGAAGGTAGATCATCTTTAATAAAACATTAAAAGGTTGCGCCGCTGTAGGAATATAATCAACAACAGCGAGGCAGAGGGTTTTCTTTTTATCATCCCAAACACTTTACTGTAACATCATGTCCTGAAGTGTTCTGTTCATCTTATTTGACTGTGATTAGCCAGCTTTTGCTATTCTTAATAGAACAGCATATACACTATATGGACAAAAGTAAGTAAAGAACACTTAATTTATCCAGTCATATTGTGTTTTTCTCCAAACTGTTAAAAAACATAAAGGAGGAAAGGCGCTTTAGGTTTGCACAGTTAAGTTATTTCTTTGCATCCCAGTGATGTTAGGAAGCTGGAGTCAGAAGCATAATCAGCCATTGTTACAGTGCCATGGAGCCCAGAGGGTTAAGAGCCTTGCTCAAGGGCCTATAGAGTGGCAGCTTGGCGATACCAGTACTTGAACCCCTGACTTTCCCATCAGTAACCCAAAACCTTAACCACTGAGTTAACACTTCCCTAACAAGAAGCTGGAGGCACACTGGGAGACCCAAACATGTTCCAGCATGACAAAGCCAGCTCCATGAACATATGCTTTATATGGGTTGTAGTGGAAGATCATGCGTGGCCTGCTATAAATCTCTGACCCCAACCCTAGTGGACACCTTTCAAAATAATTGGAATGCTGACTGCTCAACAGGCCTCCTCACCTCACATCAGTACCTGACTTTCCTAAGGTTCTTGTGGCTGAATGAGCACAAATCTCCACAAGCACACTCCAAAATCAAGTGAAACATCTTTGCAGAAGATGTTCCAAAATCTAGTTGAGCAACTTCCCAGAAGAGTGCAAATAAATCTTATTCTCAGGTCTCCACAAGATTTTGTCAATATAGTGTTTCATTTCTATATTTATTTCTATTTATAATTACATATGCAGCTTGCAGATTACATAATGCTGCAGAGCGTCTGTGGAACAAGTTACTCCCTGTTGTCGGTTTCATTATAACAGCTGTCAGCATTCATGTCAATACGTTACCAGCCAATTTTTTTTTCTCTTTTTCTCAAAAAAATGGTAACCAATTTCTGTTCAGTGAGAATGAAGAACTAACCATCACTGTGGTATTTTTTAAAGCAATGGGTTCACTCAAACCCATTGTTTGTGAGATCAATGCCCTGGGGTTCCATGAAATTATGAAGTAAGAGCTTTGAGGATGTATTTGGACTGTAGTTAATGTCAACAATCTGCTACACTGACTCAGGACGACAGTTTACATTTGATCACCATCATTGCGCCCCTCTTGAGTCTTGTTCCTCTTAAGGTTTCTTTCTTATGCTACCTCAGGGAGTTTTTGCTTACCACATTCACTACCGGCTTGCTCATTAGGGACAAACTTACACTTCTAAAGAACATTTTTATTACGACATTATCTGTGTAAAAAGCCACTTTTGAGCAAACCCTGCCCTGTTCTCTCTTAATTTTTACCTCAGTTTGGTTTCCAAATGTATCATTTCACTGAATATAAAAATGTAATGAGGACATGTTATTTGCTGACCCTATTTGTAGAACTGCTGACTTACACAAAGCTGGCTGGGTTGTTTTAACACCCTGATGTTTGTATTGTGACAGTCCTGATGACCATCACAGTGTTGTGATGGTCACTTTACAGGTCCAGGCTTCCATCACCGGGGAATCTGTCATAGACTTTAATTAGTGTTAATGTAACACTGTCAACCTGACATTGAGTTGTATGCATCACTGTAGACCTCATGACCTGTTGAGTAATATATCATAATAAAGGCAGGTCAAATAGTAAAGTGTGTACTGAAATGTATCTCAACAAAGTCTTATTCATGCAGAAAAAGTATCGAAATATGCTTTGTGTCATTACATACAACACCATGGGATAATTGACTGTCACAGAGAGATGTTATTTTCCAGCTGTTATGGTAAACTTCTCTTTCCTGTTCTCTCACTGAAAGGGACACAGAGAGAGAGAGAGAGAGAGAGAGAGAGAGAGAGAGAGAGAGATGACAGCCTTCAACGACACACATCTAGTTCACCACTGTGGCATTTTTCCAGCACCACTGCTGACATGCTACATTCATTGCACTGTCAGTGCTGTACTAGTGCTGAGAGAAACTCTTGCAGCTCAGCTGAAATATTATATAAACCAGCATTTCAACTAGTAAGTGAACTATTTGATAACTTCAACAATGATAGAATTAAATAAATGAATATTCGAACGTTATTCAAATTAGGTGCTCTCAAATTTTCTTCCTCACACCGTCTCAAGAGAATTTTTTCATTGCCGCCATCATCACCACTGGCTTGCTCATTGGTGATAAAACTTATAAGGACAAATTTCTAAAGTTAAAATGTATACTTGTCATCTATTTCTTTTTATAAAGCTACTTTGGAACATTGTTCGAAGCACTAAACAAATAAAGTAGAATACATTTGTATTGAACTTGTATTGCACGATTCCCTATATTCAGTTGTTATTAATGTCAATGATTTCTGATATCATTAGCAAAGAATGCTTTAGTAGACAAATTCGATTTCATAGCTAATTCTACAAGCCTTCTACACTACATTCTAAGGAACTAAAATACCAAATAATAATATCTGTGTATATTGTTACAGTTTTGACAATTCTTGGAATGGAAGATTCTATAGAAGAATCTGAAGAAGCTCATGTCCATCAGTAATGTTCTTTATAACTTTCTTAATAGCTGGCCATTTCTTTCAGAAAGGTCGAGAATGTGATGAAAACAGTTTAAGAACCTCTATATTTGAGAACCCTATACACTTCATACAAGTCATACAAGTTTGAAAACGATCCATTAAAACAAAAATAAAAAAGCTAGTGTTTTATTTTTTCTTTCATTAGAGATAAAAGACCTCTTTAACGTTATATTTACAGTATTCATACAGTATATATTAGCAGGTACAATATATCCATGTTGGAAAAATCATACTGTTCTAGTTTTAGCAAAAACGGAAGCCTAGAATCAAATAATAATAATTATCTCTGGGGTAATTGTAGAATCAGAACTGAACCCCCCGCCCCCCAACCCACTCTCCACAAACAGAGTGAGAAAGAAACAAAATGCCTTGTGCATGAATGCTGTAAAAGAGGGCTTAGTAAGCACATCACAAACCAGAATAGTGTTTTTACAGCCTGAATATGGAAATTTCCAGGATGAAAAAACAGAAAGAAAAACAGACACAGACTCACACACACACACACACACACACACACACACACACACACACACACAC